>RDSH01000144.1:0-54105 GCA_009428295.1 Tilletia walkeri
AAGGTCTTGAAGGGGCGGAAGGTGGACGTCATACCGCCAAAGTCCCAGAGCTTGACGTCGTAATCGGAGGCGCCGGTCGCAATGCGGGCGCCGGGGATGTCCACTGCGAGAGCCGTGACACTCTGAAGGATGGACAGCAAAGCACACTGTTAGCAGGACTTTGACGAAATCAACAAAGCTATCTGCGCTCAGGCTCACCTTCGTATGATCTCTCAAGTGAGCTTCGTGCGAGATGGGCAGCGAGTCGTTCTCTCCATCCTCGGTGGCAGCGGGCGGTAATGGAGGCCCAATCTCATCGTCGTCCCCATCATGATCGTTCCGCACAACTTCCTTCCCTTTGCCATTCCCCTTCCCTATCGGTCGCGCATCATCATCGTCGTCGTCGTCCTCATCATCGTCGCTGTCCTCCGCTGCCAGCCGATCGAGCTCCGCATTCCGTTTCCGATCCTCCTCCGTCAGTCCGTCGTCGTCTTGGGCCGAGCCTGCACTCGCCGCTGATGGTTGCTTAGAGCTTGAGGCTGCAGCGGCGGAGGTTGGCCGCTCGCCCCGGTCATCATCATCGTCGTCATCGTCGTCGTCCGCGTCCTGCTTCGTGCTCGATGCTGCGGCCGGTGGTTGTGGGCCTATGCGGGTGGGCTGCGCCTGGTTAGCATGAGGTCTATGCCGCTTGCCAAAGCCAGACACTAGCATCGCCTGAAGCTCGTCCATCTTGTCTCCTACTTGTTGTGCTGAATAAGTTGGTGGAGAGCAACCAGGAAAACATTCTCATCCTCATCCCCATCGCGACCACCGAAAACAAAAGGCTCCGAGCATGACATCGACGCATCCAATCTCGACATCAGAGGGAAATTGATAATATTCAACCACTGCAGGCGGAGGGAAAAGGGGAAAGATTCACACAGACAACTTCGGCGGAAACCCACAGACGGGACACAGTAGAACAGGAGATCACAGACCCAGCAGGAATGAGATGCTGCAAACAAAAACGGGCGAGGTTGGGGAGGGGAACAAAAGTCGATTTTATTTTTTCCCCCAATTGGTCATCCGTAGAGGCGCAAAAGGCGGAAGGTGGGAGACTACAGGCAGGCGCGAAGGAGGCTGCGGGCTGAGAACGTGGTCGAGAGACAGCCTGCCGCATAGATAGCACGCTGAGGTTGAGCAGCAGAGAGCGGAGAGAGGGTGTCCAGGAAGTTCGACGTCCAACGAGGATAAGGACGTGCCTAAAGACGAGAGCGAGGGGCCGTCATGACGAAAGTGCGAGACTGTTTGTGCAAGCACGAACCGCTAGGCGAAAGACGAAGTAAGTGGTAGCAAGACGAAGCGGTTGCAGCTGAGCAAGAGCCAGAGATCGACACCCTCAATGCGGGTAACCTCGCCCCTCCTCTCATTTGCCGTTCGCCACTACACTCTGTCGACGCGAGCCAGATCGAGTCGCAGGAGCAATGTCGATCGCTGGAGACGAAGCAGGCACATCAACAGCGTCCTCCACGCCAGTCGCCGTCGCCGCCTTGCCACCTCTTGAACCAGATCCAGCCACACCCGTAGGGCCGGCAGTTGAAGATAGCGATCCATGCTGTCCTGGCGGTGATTGTCGAGCATTTGATCTCCGACTTGTCGACAGGGAAGGCGGCGACTCAAAGGCAGGAGACATATTGTCTTCTTTGGCCTCCATCTCCGACACTCTCGCGAGCTCGTCCAGTGTCCCCTCCGATATATCAGAGTTGGCATCATCCAGACCATTCCTCTCATCCTCAAAGTCATCATCTTCCAACCCGTCGCCATTCAAACCATCCTCACCCATCACCCCGTTCGGACCATTCACCCCGACCTCCAAGCCTCCCAGCTCCTGTCCACCCATCCCGTGCATCCCCGATATCCCCATCCCAGGAACATACCCAGCGCCATACCCAACTCCCGTGCCCACACCAGGGATCAAAGGCGCCCCATTCACAGCACCAAACACATCATCGCCCGCACCCGCACCGAGACTGCCCACACTCGACTCGAGCGCGAATGTATTCGAACGCGGATCCAGCTGAAGGAGCTGAGTCCCATGCTGAAGTCCCTGCGGATGGACGTCATATCCAAATCCTTGAGGATATTGCATCGGCGATGTATGTGGGGCAGCAGCAGAAGAAGAGGCAGCAGCAGAAGCCGCATACGGATACGCAGCCGTCGAAGTAGGGTATCCCGCCGCCGCCAAAGCAGCAGCCTGAGCATACGCAGCCGCAATCGCAGCCGCCGACGAACTCGCACCGTACGGCCATGCCACAGACCCAGGAGGTCCACTCGCACCGACGTACCGCGCAGGTCCCGCAGACGCAGACATCGACATCGGCGTCGACATCGTCCCACCGTCAGCCGCATGAGAAAATGTCGGCGAGGGCGAATCACCAGTGTTTGCTAAAACCGCGCTTGAAGTCGTGGCACTGGATGTCGTCGGCACAATGCCCGAATGGCTGCGCTGAGGTGCGGGAGGTCGAGGAAGAGCACCACCACTGACGGAAAGGGTAGCCATAGCAGGCTGGAGCGCGTGGAAGGTGGTCGATGGACCATAGTCGCGAACCTGCTGTATCCGCTGAGACGCGTTCGGTCCCAACTTTGGGGACGCAGGCTCAGAGCGGAGCGGTGTCGAACTTCGTTGGTCGTCGATGAAGGGCCGCGGAAGAGATTTCGAGCGATTTAACGCGTCTGGAAGTAGAAGGTGAGAGGGTATGAGAAACTGGACGCGCTACATGCTCCAGAAAAGTAGTCACGAATCAGAAAAACTCACTGGCAAAGCTCAAATCGGCAGGGTATCCATACGCGTCAACATTCCCCGTCTGCACCCCAGAAATCCCAATTCCCACACCAGCTCCAGCATTCCCGCTCGCCGCTCCCTTCCCACTCGCACTCGCACCAGAAGATGCCGCCGCTCCACCTCCACCCACATTCTCCCCAGCTCCAGCACCTTCGCTAGAACCCGCTGCGCCAGACCCAGAAGCCCCACCACGATGACCACCAGGCGATGACGACTTCCCAGAACTCGAACCCCCAGTCTGGCCCGTACCCATTCCATGTCCACTACCCGCACTCACGCTCGAGCCCCGATAGCCAGAACCAACCATCCGCTGCGCCAACCCGTTGTTCTGAGATAAAGGAGCCAGCATCGCCGTCGTCGGCGGGTACGCAGGGACAGTCCGATACCCCTGCTGACCCAAGCCCAACCCACGCGCCATCTCTTCAAACGCAAAACTCCCGCCTAGCCCACTCGCAAAGGAACTGTCATACCGACGCGGCGTGTCGTAGAACTCCCGATAGTCGCGCATGATCCGTGGATCGATAAGTCCCGCCGCATGCGTGCCTCCTGCTGCAGCCGCTGCAACGGCTGCTACAGCGGCAGCCGCGGCCGCCGCAGCAGCAGAGGACGAAGACGAAGTGGGGGGCGAAGCCAGTCCAGCACCAGTCGCAGCGAGCGTGCCCGCCGTGGCATGATGGTACCCAAATCCAAGCCCCGTCGCGCCCGTGCCCGCATGTGAGCCCGCCGCGCCACCCGCGATAGAACCACCACCGCCTATTGAAGACGAGCCACCAGGTCCTCCTCCTCCGCTGTTCCGCGGACCCGGTCCAAGACTCGGATGTCTCTTCACGGGCGTGTCCGGAGCGCGACTGATAATGTCTTCGCGCTCTTCGCACAGCTCCGCAATCAGATTCGACATACGCTGGTGTTTGTTCCCCAGCAAGATACGCGTCGCACGCATGAACTCCCCGCGAATCTGTAAGGGAAGGGCAGACGATCCAATGTCAGCCTTCAAAACTCCATCATATCAACCCCAGACGGGCACTCACGGTGTACAGGCCATCTTTTGTAACGGTCCTCGAAACATTGTAACCCAGTTGGAACGGATCCTCGATACATAGCTGCTCAAGAGGAATCAACAATCCAAAAAATCTCAGCACATCTCCAAACTCAATGCCCAAGGAGTCCAAAAAAAAACTCACCTCAGAAGTCCAATCCTTGTCCTTACTCATCAACCCACCCTCCGTCCTCAAACTGATCACATCCCTCGAATAGCTAAACTCCTTGCTGAAATACCTGAAGAAATCAATCAGCAGCTCCCCCACATTTTCCGTATTCTGCGAAGACCACTCCTGTCGGAGCGTCGCAATGTCATCGTAGAAGTAGATGTTGTGCCCGTTCAGCTCGACTTCTTCTGGGTTGAGAGGTCGACTGGGCGGGATTCGTTGGAGATTTGGCAAGATTGGTGGTCCTGAGCGCGCTCAGAGAAAGAGAATGTTCAGCGATGATTAGAGGCTGTTGGTTCTACGAGGGCAGGAGGAGGACTCACTCTTGACATGACACAGGAAAAACAAAACCAGCAAGGTATACCCATACGAAGACAGCGTACCCGTATACGGCGAATTGAGCTTCCTCCGCTTCGTCCAGACCTTGACTGTGTACACACGAAGCGTCAGCGTCTCGGCCGACCTTTTGTGTTCATGAATTCAAGACTCACGGAAAAGCACAAGCGTTCGTAACCGTGGTGGATCAACCATGGCATAACTGAGCAAAAGACGCGTATTTTCCAGCGCAAGTCGGTTCTCGAAACCAATATCGCAGGAGATTTCATAGGGAAGATCGGCGGAAGGCACTGCGGGAATGCGAAAACGCGGTCAATCAAAAAAAATGCGCTCACTTCCGGGCAAAGGATCGAAACTCACCTCGGCTGATCTTGATGATTGGAATCCGAGCTTTGGGCAACATCATCACGTTGAAGTCAGTCTCCTCGCGAATGAGCTGACCCAGGATCTCCACAAGCACCGAAGCGCTGCGTTCCTCCGTTTGCCCTTCCTTCTTGTTGAGTAGACAGCAGAGATCCATATCTGTAGCCCCAACCCCGCGCGCGCACGTAAAGAAAGGAATGAGCACCCAAGACCAAAACGAAAGTCAACAAACGCGAGGAAAGTAAGACTCACCAGAATTCCTCAAAGCAAACCCATTGGCCATACTCCCAAAAGCCAACAGCTTAGCCCCAGGACTAACCCGACAAGCCAACCGCTCCAACTGCCTCCTCGTAGCCTCCTTGATCCGATACTCCTCCTCCGTCGGCAAGATGGGAGTCAAGAACCCAATGATGCACGACGTCAGCTCCGTCGTCAGACGCTCGTACGCGTACGTGCCCGTGATGAGCGGCGTGGAGGGCGCGGCGGCGTGGGTGGTTCCGCTCGCTGCTGTGCTGGCTCCGGCTGTAGATGAGGTTGCGCCTGTGCTGGGACCGCCGATAAGCGCGGTGGAGGGCGCCGACGAGGAGGTGTGAGGATGCTGGTATGCTCCCGCCCCGCTGGTGTGCGACGACGAAGAAGCAGAGGCAGCAGATGAGGGTACACCGCCGGCATGTTGATGCTGCTGTTGCTGGTGATGGTGGTAGCCATGTCCTTGCTGATGATGATGGTGGTGATGATGTTGCTGCTGTTGCTGCTGATGATAATGATGATGCCCATGTCCATGTCCATGCTGACTCTGCGCATGATGAGTACCATGCCCATGTCCATACCCAGCATACGCCTGAGCCTGAGCCTGGGCCTGAGCCTGAATTTGAGCATGTTGCTGCTGAGCATGTTGCAAAGCAGCGAGAGCAGCCTGCGCCTGAGCATGCGCAGCAGCAATACTCTGCTGCGAGACCGACTGCCCACTCGACGACGCGGGAATGCTAGTAGCCGATTCTTGCGAGGGGGACGCTTGGGCGGTCGCGTAGGATGTGGAGGAGGAGGAAGCCGGCAAGACCGCCCCACCGCCGCCGCCGCCCTGCGAGTGTGCGTGCGTGCTACCCAAGAACGACCGCGCGGAGGTTACGTCGTGGTGAGTTGATGGTGGCGCGGGTGCGGGGCCGAGTGAATGTGCTGAAGCTGGCAAGTTGGAGCGAGCACTGCTTCCCGCACCTGAAGGACCTTGCTCTGAGGACGAAGGCGGGGAGGTAGATGAGGAATTGGACGCCGAGAGGGGGGCTGATGAGGGGTTCGTCATTGAGACAGCGAGAGATTGAGATTGGGAGGATCCAGGCACAGGCTCAGATGCAGATACCGTAGCTGAAGGCTTTGACTTCGTCGTCGTAGTCGCCGCCACCGTTTGCTTCGTTGTCGCCGCTGAAGAGCCAGGGTTGGTCTTCTCCGTCTTACCTACACCGTTGGAAAGACTGTTCGCACGGGACACTCCTGTTGAAGCAGCGCTGGCGTCCTTTGGCTGAATGGTAGATGAGCTGTGAAGTTGCTGAGCGTCGTCATTGCCAGCAGTGGGGAGAAGCGTTTTCCCGCCTTGCTGCGGACTTCCTGAGGCGGACGAAGGAACGGTATTTGCGGCTTTATTGGATGTGCGGGGCGGGGTCCTCTGGGCGTCGGCGGTGGTGGTAGCAGACTGCCGTCCTCTTGAGACAGAGCGTGCAGAGGCACTGACGACGCTATTGCTGAGTGCGTTTGCAGTGTTTGCATCCCGTACGCGTGGTGCGCCGTTAGCCAGAACACCGGCGGGGGTCTCGCGATCGGCGGTCTTTTCGTTGTTTGCAGCAGCTGCCATGGTGATGTAGATTCCGAGCTCGATTGGAGGGCTTCGTGGGCAGAGTGTGAGGACAGAGTTGAGGTTATGGGAGAGGCCGAGGTTGCGCGGGGTTGCGATTGTAGATTTCTATGCTGTCTTTTTTGTTGTTTTTGCTGGCGTTGACGTTTTGCTTTTGGGCAATTGGGTGTTCCTGATGTGCTGCTGCTGATTTCGCTGTGCTGGGTTGTCCCTCTGTTCTCTGCTGTTGCTGCTGCTGTTGAGCCTCGCCGTGTGGGTGAATGCTTGAAGGCTGGTTTTCCGCAAGAAGAAGCTTCCCAACGCGTGACTTTGACCACCACACGCGCGACACGGGGGCGGGGGCTGTCCGAATATGAGAGGCTGGCAGGAGAGACGCGCAGAGATGGACGCGTGTTGCTGCTGTGTTTTGATGGAGAGAGAGAGACGCGTGTTTTGCTGAATGCTGAGGAGATCGCCGTCGCTTTCTCGCTCGCTGGGATGAATGTTCGCAGCCAAGTGACAGCTGGTGCCGCTCGCTTCGGGAGTAAACGGTGCTGGAACGGTAGAGCGACCTTGGCATGAACTGCTTGCAGAACGGTAACAGCAGTTTGGCATTGTGGAACGGCTGCGATCGATCGATCAAATGGGTGATTTGGGAAATAAGGTTTGGTGGTTTCTTATCGTTATCAGTGCGTCCCACAATTTGTTCAACGCGACCTTGCAGCGTACCACTCGACCTTACATACAGCTGGTACATAGTGAAGTATAGTGAGGGAAGGACTGACTGAATGAATGCGGTGTCTATAAAGTAAAGAAAGACTGAGAGATGCGAGCTGCGAGCTGACCACCATCTTCTCCCCCTTCTTCTCCTCTCACTGCTCTGGCTGATAATTCTTGTTTATTGTCACGATGACCGCCTCTAGACCCAAACAAGTAGACTCCTCGCCCATCTTCCTGAACGAGTTCCTCAAGCTGTGAGTGTGTCTGTTTCCTCGCTGTTTAGTGACGCGCGATTGCTGACATTCTCTGTATGGTATACACAGCACACTACCCCCCATCGACGCACTCGCTCCCAACAACGCCGTCCCCACCACAACCAATCTCGGTCCCGCATACACAACAGCCCCCATCTCAGAGCCAACCCCACTCACCGAATGGCCACAGATCAACCCCTGGTCCGACTTCCTCTCCAGCGTCACAGACTCCCTCGACAGTCTCTCCGACAACGAGGCATACCAGCACATCCTTGCTCCCTGCGCATTCCGAAAGGGCGACCTTCCGCAGGCTACTCTCCTGCCCTCTGTCCATCTCTGGGTCATCATCAACGTGTGGTGAGTTTCCTTCTTATGAACGTCCCAGTCACCCCGGCACTCAAGCGCATCTTGCTACAGGCAACCAATGAACCGCATCTTCGACCTCGACGAAGAAAAAGCTTTCGGAGGATATGACGCCGCAGGACATCTCCGCTCACCCCTCTTCATCGGCGACCACCTCCCGCAAGTAGCAGCCCAGCTCGACTTCCCCATCCCGCGTCAGGCAATCTTCCGTCCAACCGAACCTGCATCTACAAGCATCGCAGCCCTCGTACTCGTCCGAGAACCCTGGTTCGTCGACTTGACTACCCTTTTCGAGGGGCAGGAAGTCGTCTTGCCAGAGAGCACGAGCGCGACACCACTCGCGGCAGCCCTCGCGGAGATTCTCGCATACATGCGCACGGCGGGGAAGAAGTATGCAGTCCTCACCACATACTCACACTTCGTCTTCATCCGCAATGCCGGCACAACGGACGGCGTCTTTGGTCCCATCGAGATCTCCCAGCCCATTAGTGCGACCGATACCGAGGTCACCGTGTATGCCGCACTCTGGTACTGGTCCCGTCTCGTCGCCGCCGAGCAGTAGCATTGTTCAGGCCAGGTGCGCATGGCGCGCACGTAAACGGTCTTCTCTCCTCAAACAGCACGTCAAGGGATTGTGGATGTATCAAAGCGACTTTGCAAAGAAATGGAAAATCCAGAGACAGTTCCTTCCCGTTCGAAGATCACAAAAAGTTACAGAAAGTAGTACAGGGCAGTATGAAGTCGGAAAGGGGGAGGGCCGAGCGGAAAAACACCAGAAGCAGGGAGCGCGCTGAGAAATTCATCATACAACAACCAAGAACGTCCCCAACCCCATCGCAAAGAGCATCATCATCATCCCGCCCGCGACCCGCACGCCCACCTGAGCCCCACCAAAGATCGGCCCATCACTCTGATCATTATACCCCGCCCGATAATCCGTAGAAGCAACATCGGTATATGTCCCAATACTGCTCGGCACCACATTCGTCGTGCCCGTCCCGTTCAGTCCATTCGCACTCGCCACGCCCCCGAGCAGGGCCGAACCGAAGCCGCAGATGTTCCGGATGTTCGAGATCACGGCGGGGGCGCCTGTGCCTTGTGGGTCGGTGCCGAGGTACCAGCATTGGTTGGTGTGTTGGAAGCAGTCCAGGCATTGCGGGTAGACCTGTTTCGATATTTGACGCGTCAGTGTTCATCCCTCGATTCATGATGAGGGAAAAAACTCACAGCTTGGAACGTGTCGGTGCATGCGCACTTAATCACAGCCACGTAGCTAAGCGGGTTTTTGAAGATGTTCGTCGCGTTCTCTGCAGACATCATAAAGAGCCATGTGAGCCAGACGACCAAAGCAGATGAACCCCGGCAAAAGAAGCCACTCACGGAAGACGGCACTAGCCTCCATACAGCTGCTCAACGAGCTGTACTTCTCCTCACACTTCCCACACGAAGGATACTGCGCCGGGAAACTGGGAGGACCCAGCTGCGAGAGGGGTACATTCGGAGTCTCGTCCCTCTTCACAGGTGTCGGCCGATGATCCTTCTCCTCCTTGTACCAGCGCAAGACGGCATCTACATCTGCATTGCGCTCGAAGTAACCAGGAGCCTGGGTAGGACGAGGGGAACGAATGGCGATAGGGGAAGGCTCGACGCGGGCTGCAGCTCGTAGAGCGCGTGTCTCCGCATCGGGCATACGAGCTGCGGGTTGTGGTGGACTTGCTGCTCGCTGCTGCTGGCGGAGAACTGCGGCGGGTGCGGCATTCACACCGGCCTGTGCGCTGAAGATGCTGAGTAGGACCAGGGCTACTGCGAGGACGAGCGGGCCGAGGGTGTATTGGAGGCCGTGGTTCCTGCTGACTCGGGCGCGAGTGCGCTGTGTTGAATTTGCTCGATGAGCCATCGTATCTGTTTGTCGTTAAGAGAGAGAAGAGAAGTCGTTAATCGTAAGGTCGTCGCTGTGTGTGTTCGTTAGTCGTGAAGGTGTTGGAAGAAGTGAAGGTCCTCCAGCTTAAGGGAGAGCCCCTAAAAATCCCAAGCTGGGTGGATCGGGGCCCGGAACTCACGGCAAACGTCGCGTCGATCAGCGTGGGAAAATACGCAGAAAATGTGGAGGTCTTCTCGCTCTCTCACCTTCACCTTCTTCTCGAGTATCTTCAATCACAACGACCACAACCATCGCAAGACACGCGCGTAGAAGGTACGTCCTATCCTCCCACTCCTGCTCCTCCTTCCACTCCCGCCCATCGCGTCCAGCTTGCACCATCCGCACGCGTTCGCCTTCCTGGGCTACGATTACAACATTTTCATTCACACTGTTCGACGGGGGAGGATTACTTACCTACCCTCGACTGAGAACACACCAAAATCATAACTACAACGGTATATGAGCCCTTCCTTCCTTCCTTCCTTCCCTCCCTCCTCTTATTCCTCACTGTCATTCTATGTGCGACATCCATAACTGACCCTCTTGATCTCCCCCTCCCTGTGCCTATCACTTTCCCCTACCCAAAGAATAGCAGCAATACTTCCCGCAATCGCATTCTTGAATTCGCAACCATGTCCCAAGGTGTCAATGCTCCCAATCAGTTTGAGCTCTTCATGCTCATGCCCGGTGAGAAGCGCGTCGAGATCAAGGAAGACACCCGCATACCAAACACAGTCGTCGTCGTCCTCAACAAGGAAGACCACACCCTGGGAAACATGATCAGACAGTGCGTTCACCACACCCCCCTTTCTATCCTCGCTCATGATATCCAGGACTGACTGTGTGTGTTTCTCTTCCTCATCCCTTCGCTTTTCTCTAGCGCGGTGCTCAACCAGCCATCCGTCCTCTTCGCAGGGTACAAGGTACCCCACCCTCTCGAACCGCGCACCCTCGTCCGCATCCAAACCGACGGCACAAAAACACCCATACAAGCACTCCGAGACGCATGCCAGACACTCGTAGCCAGTCTGAGCAACCTCCAACACTCATGGGCCGAAGAGGTCAGGATGCTCAGACCTGCAGGCGCAATGACCGGAGGCATGGTCGGCGCGCAAGGGGGCATGCAGGGTGGGAACCAGGGAATGGGACAGCAGACTGCTTCTGGATACGGTGGACAGGGAGGGGATGCCATGTTTGGCCAGTCCTACGCCGACATTTGAATCCACTCTCAGTCACCCCGTTCTCTCCTCTCTCTCCGCTATCTCTTCATTGTACACCTCACGCATGTCCCACTCATCTGTATTTTTCTGTCGCAACTTCTGTTGAAAAAACATCCACATCTGCAAACCATCGAACATGGCACTGAATCCCTTTGAACACTGGTTACATCCCAACTAAGACATCTTTGCGTGCTCGAGCGTAAGTTGGATGAAGGTATCCCGCACGTACGGCTCGATAGCCCACTTGCTGCCCGGAATCTTCGACGGCATTGCTTCTTCTAACGCCCAGTCCAATACCTTACCCACCACCTCACCCGCTCTCGTCTCTTCCATCCCAGCGCTGAGCTGATCCTTCGCCAAAGCGCACGCCCGAGGGAAGAACGGCCGCAGCACGCTCCATATCCACGGAGCAACAGCAGTCGAGAATACGGCACTCAGCAACCGTGCATCCTCTGCCTCGTCACAACGACTGTCGACAACCTCCCTCAGTACACGCGCGAACGCATCCGCTCCTGTCCGTCGCTCCCCTTCTTGGTGGTCGGCCAACCTTTCGCCAAGCTGCCACACAGCCCGCGCCCGCGTCCGCAATGCTCGAGCGGTCGCCTCAACCAAATCGGTCGAAATGAGGGGGTCCGATCCAATTTTGCCCTGTCCTTGATTCGTCCACGACAGACCCAGTCCGGATAGGAGCAAAGGTGGCGCCGCCGCATCGCTGCTAGAAGCATCCCCTCGCAGGCCGTATAGAACTTGCAAGAAGCCAATCTGCTCTGCGATCCGTCCAGCATCCAGATCAATGCCGCCCATCTTGACTCGGCCTTCAGCAAGGCACTCGGCACGCCAGAAGAGACCCAGCAGTCCTTGCGTCAACACTTCGACCGGTCCATCCAAGACTAGCACCGAGATCAGCGCTCGGACAGTGTACTCCTGGAAGGGGCTTCTCGACTCGTCTCCATCATCGATGTTGGTAAGGACCAGACGGAGCCACTCTCGTTCCGCAGGGGTGCGGACAAAGGAATGGAGCAAGTCCTCGATGTCCTTCTCGCTCTGGTTGGCATCCGTGATCAATCCTCGAAGTCGGCCGAGTGTCATCGCATGTTCAAGTCCAAGAGAGGTCGAAAGTGTTCGCCGCTCCAAAGAGAACATCCGCTCAGCAGCCAGACTAGTCGCGGCAGTAGACTTCCCCTTCGAACCATTGACGTCACCTCCCACTTCCATTCGGTTCCCCGTCAACCGAGCCAAGTCAGCAGCGAGACCATCCAAGCCCGAGCTCGCCTGCTTCGATGACTCGTTCCGATCCGTCGCATCCGAACTCGAAGAACCAGTCAAGGTCGAAAATCCAGATCGTCGCTTGACCGGCAACCTTCTCGTGAGCAAAAGACGTCGAGCATGCTCTCGTTCCTGCCCGACACGAAGTTCAGAGCCCCAGAACGCTGCCGACTCGATCTTGATCGAATCCAGTCTTTCGAATGGCGGTGCTTGGCCTGGTAGGGGCAGACTCAGCGCCTTGGGCACCTCGACTTTTCCATCATCGACGTCTGGAGACTTCTCCTTCTTCTTCTTCGGGACGTCCTCCTTCTTGAGACCTACGACGGCCTGGAGAGACTGTACCACCCCGTTCTCCACGTCCTGCGCCACCACCAGCCTGGGTTCAATAGCTAACACCCAAAGATGCCGATACGCCTGCAGATGCATCCGATTCTCGCTCGAGGTCGCCTGGAAGCGCGGGAAGCACGCTATCAGGAGACTCGCAATCGCACCGTCCGAGGTTCCGAAGGTGTATCGTCCTCCGCCGAGGAAGAGGAAACCGAGCGCAAGGTGGGAGGACAGGTACGAGCCATATACGCTCTGAGAGGGCGGAGACTCTATCTTGCCGTGCTCCAGTCGGAGGCGAGTGAGAAGAGGGAGATGGCCGGAGCCTGCGAGGATGAGCGAGCACGATAGCAGAGCAAGATCTTTGGCAGTCTGAAGAGCCGCTCTCCGAATTCGTTCAAAGTATGTGGTCGCTATTAGAAAGGTACAAATAGACGATGTATGAGCGCAACTGATTTCTCGCAATAACAGACTATCAATACTCACAGGCAGGTCTGAGCACATCCACAAGAACGTCGTATTCTTGCAGCAAGCACTCGGCAGCATGAAGATCCTGGGACCCGGCCCACTTGAGCCCAATAGCGAAGCAGCACGCCGCATGGATGTTCAAGTAAGCCAACTGCATGGACTCGTTGAATTTCGCCAGCTTGCTTCGCATTCGTTCGCGTATCTTGGAGCGGTCCCATTGCGAGCTCGACCCCTGGCCGGCAACGACAGAAACCTCCGGCGTGCGCAGGTATTCTGGCAAGCTGGCTTCCATCCACTCTGTATCGGCCCGGATGCTATCCCACATGATCAATGACCATGCCAGAGATCGAGCAAAGAGCGTGTCCGGACGCACGTATTCCAAAGCATCAGCAGACGACGGCAAGCGTAGCAGTTGAGTAACCACATCGCGTCGGTTGCTCCGCAGGAAGATGAGACCAAGCGCGATGGTAGCAGGAATGTTGGTGATCGTCGTGTCCTTGCTGGAGAAGCCAGAAGTCTCACCATCGAAAAGGACCGGCTGAGGACCCTCGATGAGTTCCACGAGCGAGCCGATCAAGCGTCGATCTGCGGCTCCCGTCATGGCATCACGACATCCCTTGCCCAGCATCACAAGGCCGAGCGCGAAGCCTGACGAGAGGGCGTACACGTCCCTCAGGAACATCGGATTGTCGCTCGTCTGTATGTTCTCCACACGGATCTGGGCTAGCAGCCGCTCGGCAGTCCACCGATGGTAGCTGCCCATGAAAGTCAGACCCATGCCGAGGATGCCTGCAGTTTGGGTCAGCATGGACTGATTGAGCGGAGCGGAGCCGTCCGGTAGGAAGGCAGCGATCTGAAGTGCCATGAGTTGTCGAACCGCTGGATCGCCTGTGCCGACAAAAGAGGCACCCAAGCCTAGGACAATGCCGATAGTGGTGATACCATGTCGCGGTGCAAAGTACCGGTACGCATGGACCCTTCCCAACGACTTCAGACGACCAAGAAGGCCAAGTCCAAACAAGAAGCCCGCATGCTTTGCGCTCGGTTCAGACCCGTAATGCGAAAAGATCCAGTCTGACTCGAACGCCTGTCCCTCTTCAGCCCAGATCGATAACGCCGCGGACACGCCGTTGTGGAACTCGGGCCACTCCAGCTCAAACTCAGAGACCTTGTTGATCGGCCAGGTTGTTATCAGCGCGTTGGGTTCACCTCGGAGGTCCAGGCAGAATTTGGGGACATCCCACAGCTGGGTGTTGATGAAGGGCTTGGACATCAAAAGGAAAGCACCCTTGCCCACAGTCGTCGCCTTGGTGCGCTCGGTGACCGACCAGTATATCCGGCTCTGCTCTTCCTTTACTTCGGCATCAGTTCTATGGCAGAATATCCCATGAGTCAGCAATGAACCGCACCGACAGAGTGACGAACAATCTCATACTCACTTCTTCTCGTCCCTCTCAGGGAAGTCGATGGTCGTCACACCAGATGTGTACATCATCTTCACCACCTCGTCCAGTCGGAAGTCGGCCCCGAAAAGCACCGCAGACAGAGGATCCAAACATTCTGTGGTCGGCAAGGTCCGCAGTTGCGCCTCCGTGTACTTGAGAGCCTGCAGAGATGTAAACAATCGATTTCAGTGATGGGACCCGTATCGAAGCGTCGAAGCTATGCATGCGAAACTTACCATGACTACCTTGTCCTCCCGACTCCTCACGAGATCTGACCGGTCCACCAGAAGCAAAGCCTCGGCCGACCAGCGAGTATCTGGATGCGCTTGCCCGAGCCTGATTGCCTCCCAAAGAGGCAACGCGTAACCAAATGGCAGGGCGGCAAGATCAGAGCGGGTCATCCCCTCCCTCACAATAGCGTCCACCACCACCCGTGCCCTTTCAGCAGGTCCGAGTGCTGTGTTGGCCAGAGCTGTGCCGAATGCGCGGTAGATGCGCACCAGCGTGGTTACGGTTGGGCACACAGCATGAGTTGAGATATGGTCTTTTCGGATGGGACCGATGAAGTAGTCGACGAGAGCGTCCTCCATATCCCGACCGCTTTGACCAACGAGCGCTGTGATCAACACGTCACTGACAGTAGGAACATCCGTGTCGGCATCTTCCAGCAGAGCTACTCCTGTCGAGAAGTTTGACGCTGTAGCTGGGACAATACGGGTCCAATATTCGGCCCAGCTCAGATATCCAACGCGACACGCCAGAGAAACGATGAGCTTGCTCAATCGAAGCAAGTTGTCCGTGACGCGCGACGAGGAAGCAAGGAGCTCTTGGGCGACAAGGTGTAGCACTCGGAGAATGACCATGTGTGATCGGCGCTGAGAGGTGTTGAATGATGGGGTGTTCGAAGTCGCTGCCTGCAAAGGCATTTTCGACGACCGGAACAGAACATGATCAGCATGATGCCGAACATGTGCACTCGTTCGCGACAGCCTCGACCAAGCATCCTCCCCATTCGTAGCGGATAGTTCTGATGAGAGTCGTCCACCTAGCAATACGTCGGAGAGCAGGGACCAGTCGTCACCGGCTGTTTGAGCTTCAGGTTGTACCCGCTGCTTAGCAGTTAGCAGCGCATGTCTGATTTTGGAACCTTCCCGCCCAACAAGCGTACGCTCCAATGCGTCCAAAACTTGATTCGACAACTCGCATTGAATTGAGAATTGTGCCGGAAGGTGTTGGGACCCAGTAGCGTTTGGAAATGCAACTGGCTGGATAGGCGGAGGAACTTCAATCACTGGCTGTCCTTTCGAAAGACTGCCTAGAACAAGGTGTGTCGACCCATTCGGAATGCGAATGATGACGTCCGAGCTTACCGGGGAGGCGACGTGGGCAAGCCTTGAAGCTTTCGTTAGAGAAGCTGATTGCGGCCGTCGCACAGCGTACGCCGCACTGGCTTCCACGAAAGGTTGGGCAATCAAGGGATCAGGCTGGGATGACCGCAGACTGAATCCAAATTTGATCCGCGACTCCACATCGAGTGCGGCGGAGCTGATGTCGTTGAAATGCAGGGGTATCTCGGAGATAACTCTTGAGACCAGGGCATTAGAAGCCGGGATGCTGATCCAGAGGACGGCTGTAGTCAGAGACTTAGCTCCTGGCCCCCTCCCAGCGAACGCTGCATTGTCGAGAGGCCTTGCGTCAGAGCTCGTAACAAATGCACGTACGTGTTCTGCCTTTTCTTCAGAGTCGAGCCCTTCGACTCGAATCTCATCCAACAGCGCGATGCCACCAAATGTTCGAGCAAAGTCGCCCGCGCCTTCCAATCCTTCTTCTTCATCCTCGTCCCTATCGGCTGTCATTCTTGCATGGGCTGGGCCGGGTGAGGGCCTGAGGGGCAAGGGTATAGGAGCACCAGGCTCATGCGCCATTGCCCCAGCTTGCTGTACAATTGTCGCAGCCGCGTAGCTTCGGTCATGCGGGTCGAATTGAGACCCGCCTATTGCGTGGTTAGCAGTCGCATCGCTGCTAGGTTGGACGGTTATATGTGCACTTATTGAAGGTTGGCGACGCGAGGAAGGTACCCGCGAGCCGACAGTGATCCCGCCTGGACCAGATATCGGCATTGTTGTGCTCGATCCGCTACCATGACGCTGTTGATTCGCAGTTATTCCGCCCACGAGTGTCGTACTTGCTCCTGAGCCCGCTGCGCCGCTGACAACACGACTTATGGAAAGATGTGAAGAAAGCCGACCGTGAGACGGACGCTGAGTGGCGCTGGAACTTCGCGCACGTGGATTACCGTGTATCGGCTGTGAATGCGGTCCTCCTTCTTCTATGAACTGGGAATGCCCCATACCCGGTCCTGTTACTACCGGCTGAGATGCACGTTCCACAGGTAGCTGCTCGCGATTGATGCCCTGCACGACTTCCGCAAATCCTCCGCGCTCGTGCTGGCTGTTGTCCATGGGTATGCTCATACCAGCACGTATCTCTTCACCGACCGAACCTACTGGACCAGTCCGGTCTACCGCGCCGCGAGTGGAAAGTCGACGGAGGTCTGCACCATGCGCAGAAGAGCTGACTCGGCGTGACAGACGTGGATTTGGACGGCCATGCGTCTGAGAGCCACCGCTGGTCGTATTGGAACCGGCTCCTGCTCCTGAGCCAGCGATCCCTGCATTGATTCCTGCTGAAGAAGATCCTGAAGGTTGAGAATGCACACTCGTCTTCTCGATGCGGGCGGAACGTCGCGGTGGTGGTCGACCTCTACCAAGATTTCGGACTGCCGAGGACTCAGACAGAGCAGCAGCCGTGTTTTGCGTGTCAGCGGGAGCTGTATACTGACTCATTATGGCGTCTTCCACCTGAGAGTACTGCGAATCAGCGACAGTGACTTGAGTTTCGCTTTGTGTCTGTGTTTGTGTCTGCATTTGCGTCTGCGTCTGCCGCTGCGAGTCGAAGCCCATCAAAGCTGACACATTGTGCACGGATTGTAAGGAGACGCCGCTTATACCGTATTGGAAGATGCGGATGCACCTTTTTCCGTAGTGAGCCGTGACAATGATGGGAAGCGACGTGCCATCTTTGACATCCGAGACGTAGATGATCCTCTCCGCCAGGTCGGGGAAGTTGAGACTTGAAAACTCGTTGACTCGCAGGGGAGGACGACTGAGATAACCGGAAGCCTGAGGGCCGAGTCTTCGGACGAGAGGAAACGTCTGTGCGGCAGAGTGTGACTCAATCACTTGCGTGACGCGGTCGAATCCTGCAAACTCGTCGAATGGTCTACAAAGGTAGAAGGCAAGTGGAAGTGGTGGTGGCTCCAACTCAAGCTCATCGGCAGAATTCCCTTTGCCTCCTATGTCCTCCATTATGTCAGCGTCCGTGCTGTCCGCCCCACTGAGAAGCAATCTGCCGTCCTGTCCATCGAGGAAAATGCGCCTTTGCTGTTGAGCTTCGTATCGGAAATCTTCTGCCTCAACCTCGCGTTGAACGAGCAGACCGAGAGCGAGCGGAAAGACCGATTTGACGCGAAATGGGAGCTGAATCAGATGCTCGTCTCCTGAAAGTGGGAAGTAGAGTACGAGAGTATTCTGGAGGAAGATGCAAAGAGCATTCTGGACGTTCGACTGGGCTTGCTGATCGCCATCATCCACGGATGTTTCAGAGTTCTGTCGGTAAGATGGTTTCTGCGCCGTTCTTGTACGTATCCGCTGGTCTGACATGCGAACATGATTCTGAGTAAGTGAGAATCCGCCGGGTCTTGCCTGGGGAATGATGGGAAGCTTCGGATGGGTTTGCGCGTTGCGCTGTTGTGCGGTGTTCGCCTGAGCATGAAAGCCGATGGGAGGCCGCTCCGCGCTTTCTGTGAGGGCGACATTGCTGAGCTCAAAGCGCGCCCAGCATGCATGCGTGATGGGGTTCGAGAAGGAGAAGGACCGGAGTACGGTCGAGGGCAGCCGGCTCCAGATGAGAGTGTTTTCGAACCAGTAGAGCTCCTCCTGAGCACCGCATTCGTCTTCGCCTTGCTCTTGATCGGCGTCCCGAACGACGCGCTTGCCCTTGCGATCCGCGCCCGTAGCTCTGCCGTTCTTCTTCGATGGACCGAAGATGGATTGCAGTCGCTTCAGCTGACTATCGGCCTCGCTACCAGCTGCTGTGAGCATGGAGCTCAAACGCTCCTCGAGCGCTGCCTGCCGCTGGTGCTCCGGAGAGACCACGCGCGCAGCGCGATGCGCCTCGGCGATGGCATCTCCTACCGAGGGACCATCACATTGCGACGACTGCATGTTGGTTGCGTCTGTGCATGCGGACAAGAAGACCGTCAGTACTTGCGTTGTGATCCGAGCGTCTCGAACTGTCCACTCACCCATCCTTGCGCTGCTTCACCGCTGCTGTGCGCACGCTCCTCAGTCCTGTCCTTCTGTATGTTACTCTTCCCAGGTAGCTTGCCTCAGACGTCGCTAAGAGTGAGGATGTCAGTAGTGCAAGAAGAAAGTGGAGGAAGGGACGAGCGAGCGGAAGATGGTGTTGGTCTCAGACACGCGACGCGTCTGGAGCATGATCACGGCAGAGACCAACACCTTTCCTTCGAAGCCCTCTCTAGCGACCACCACACGGGCCCCTCAGCCTTGCCCTGCCTCCGTCCGCTGTGCTCCAGCGTGCCCTCTCGTGGAAAGAAAAAGGAAAGAAATGTCGATGCCAGCTCGACCCGGCGCGATCACAGGCCCGTCCATGGCGACGTGTGTCCTGATCCGCTATTTCTGTTCCAACTTGTCGCCGCAGTCAGCAGCCGCCACAGCGCCGCTCATCAGCCCGCTCCTCGTCCATCTCGTGCGACTGGTTCACGGAGTAAGTGCTGGTGGTGCCTTGTCCGCGTTCACGCCATGAGATTTTCATTGATCTGACGTTTGGGAGGTATTTTATCTCTGCGTCTCAGGTCGACCCTCCCTCCCCTTCGCTCTCACATTTCCGCGAGTGCCTGGAAGGAGCATTGGAGGACGTTCCTGCGGCCCTCAAGATACCGCTCTTCGGCGTCTTTGATGGATGGGTGAGTCTGATCTTTGCAAAGTTGAATGTCCTCAACCTCAGTCTCTTGCGGCTTACATTGTCTTTCCCTTTACGCGAACAGTGGGCTGCCATCAAGCCTACCCATAAATGCCTTCAACAAATCTTCTTACGTGCGTTTCCCTCTGTACCTTCGATGGAGCTATGCTTCTTTACTGAGTCTGTCCTCTTTCTTTCCTGCAGAGTTGGAAGGCTGTATGCAACCGCCTGACGAACCCGAAGTGAGCACGCGCTGGCCCTGCACTTCCCACACAAAGAGACTGCTGAACGTCTTTTTAAACCACCAGGACACATCGTTGAGGAAGGTTCGATTCGTGGTAAGTCCATAGGCACGCCTTGCGTCTGCTTATAAGTCATCCTCCACGATGCTGAAGTGTGCACTTTCACGACAGGATCGCCGGTCAACGTTCGGGGTCTTCCTTAGGCGGGCTTGGATCACTTTCGACAAAGCAGAAATGCATCAGCAATCCCTGTGGGCCAAGAATTTGTGTGATTGGAGGGATGCAGCCGAAGGATTCGACGGACAGGCAGGCTCTTCGTATTTGGCTGCTGTGCCGTACCCGCTCGGTCAGATCAGTGGACAGGGAACGAATGGTAAGTATATGGAACCCGACCTCCTACTCGATGCGGTTGAATAACGGCTGACGCTGCCCATCCTCACAGCTCCTTCCACTCTGACTCGTATGCAAGCTTTCGATAGGTATGTGGCTCTGTGAAGTCTCCTCGATTATCCACGTCAAGCTCACTCATGCGTGTCTCAACAGATATCAATCTGCCCTTCATCGCGGCGACTACTCCGCTGCCAAGGAGCACATGTTCACATTCTTCGACCACACTGCCAGAGGGGCGACTCGGTAAGCGCTTCCGGAGAAAAGCAGATTTCCATGGGCGCTGACATTCCCTTCTGTCGTCTCGCAGCGAGATGCATCAGCATGCTCTGCTGAATCTCGCTGCGCTGCACCTCGAGATGGACAGTCCGGCAGCGGCCGAGCCTGTACGTATACTTGTTACATTCAGCTGCGGAAACGTACAATGCTCACTTTGCTTGATTAAAGGCTTTACATGAGGCGATTCTGCTTGCTCGGTCCAGCAAGGATTGGGAGTGCGTTTCGGCATGCGAAAGGTAAGCGATGCCTGATCGATACCGAACTTGCCGTCTTGGTAGGGTTTCTGAATTGTCCTTTTCCTTTGACACATAGCCTCCTGAAGCGCGTCCAAGCCACGCTGGTGAACGAACAGGGGCAAGAAGTCGGAGAGCCCGTCGATGATGCGCAATCCGCGGCGGCCTTTTCGACATCAACAGAGCGAGACAAGCAATTTGCTGCATTGTTTGCGCAGACATCAAAGGTCCGTACCGGTCTCTCTCGCATGAGGATGACTATAACATCACTGATTCTCTTTCATCTCGAGCAGGCGGCACGCCGAGGAGAATACGAGACGGCACTGTCCCAACTCTTGTCCTCCCCTCTCCTCTCTACACTCTCTATGCGGGAACACTCCACCTGGCAAGCACAAATATGGAGAGTTCTCTGGACTCAGGCGCGGAGGCGAGGGGAGAACGGGGCGATGCAACGGCTTCGGGCGATGTGTCGCAACGTGACTGTCGATGACTGGGTGTATGCGTGGGAGAGCAACTCGTCGGGGCCAAGTGGGAAAGGGAAGGGGCGTGATACCCTTCGATATATGGTGCTAATGACTGCGGATCAGCTTTTGCACGAGTACGGACAGCGGACACATGCGAGGGTATTGCTGGATTCAGTGATGCCGGAGGTGAGTTGCCTTGTCTGTCGTCGTCGAATCTTTGGCTCGGGCGTTCTCCTGGACTGATTTGGACCTTCCTTGATTTAACTTGGAAACAGATTCTCGAGGACGACGATCTAGAAGTGCGAGGCATCGTGCAATGGCTGTATGCTCAGTCTTTGCTCGCTGAGGAACCTTCCCCCGGTAAGAGCCACACTCTGATTAGGCCGCTGTTGATTTCGAGCCCTGGCTAATTGGTACTCTTCCCGAACAGATCGTGTACGGGAGGCGTGTTCGTGGATCAGACAAGCTCTCGAAGGTATGTTCACGCGTCAATTTCGTCGGCTCTACCTCCTGCGATACTGATGTTCTGGTTACCTTGTCATTCAGACTTTCGAGCGACGGAGTGTGTGCAGAGGCAGGGGTCTGCGCTGTATCACCTCGCCAGATGGCACGATATTCTCGGCGACGTCACACAACGAGACGCATTCGTGCGGCAGCTGATCGAGGTCGAGGAGGCCATCTCCTCGAATGCGGGTCCATTTGGGGAACTCGAACAGCTCCTGGATGAGGTTGTGGAGGTGGTTAGCCTTCTCGGCGCCAATGTAGCAGTAGGCATCCCAGTGTGATCGATAATGCTAAGCTCTACCTTCGTTCTGGGTGTGTGCAAGGTTGTGAAAGGCGGCTTTGGGAGGCCTGGAAAGCGGAACAGGGCTGTCAGTTTATAAAATGGAAGCGTCTATTGCTGGTGACTAAGGTACATGTAGCGTCCGAGAGGGACCTAAGTTGCTGCACATTACTGCTCGTAGGTTGCTGTCTGTAACCCGTGATTCACGGTCGAAAGAGAAGAAGTGATCAAGCAGCGAAGAGTCGGACCAGTCATGCTTGCGGTAACTTGGGGAGGGTTGGACTCACAACGCTTACTCGATGCTCAGCGCCGATGAAGGGGAGGGGAGGATATGTGGGATGCAAAGGAAGGGTGGTCAGTACCGTATTCGAGACTGGGACGACTGAGCCAGAGGAAAGGAAATGTACTCACCGGTGGGGTTGTAGAACCCCGTTGGTTACCGCCCTGTTCTTCTCCCTCCCCCCCTGTGGAAGTTGAGTGGGTCTAGACGCAGTTGAGCGCCCGCGGTCGGGGGATCGACAGGAGAAGAACAGGGAACAACGCAGAGAGAAGACCCGTGTACCATCTGCGCTGTATTTGAATGTGGTCGAGCTCCAGCGAGTCTTGCGACTCGACTGTAAATCTGTGACACTCGCCACCTGAAAGGCAATGTTAGTTGTGTCTCCCACGATAGCAAGGAACGAACCACTGGTGTGCGGAGCCATCTCCTGACACACTGAATCCTGCCGACCCGCGTGGACTCCCTGTGGACCTCTTGCCCTGGCAGTCACGACGAGCTCCTCGAGTCCCCCGCCTTTCGAAGGTGGTAGCGCACGCAACGACTAGCCTCGAGAACTAGCAATCCTCCCCAGGTTTCCCCCCCGGGAGGGAGAGGCGCTTGTTCCGATGCCAGAAGTCGAGCTTGCTACCGTTGACCTTCGAATGGGCGGGTGACGGGTGTGTGGAGTGAGTGTTGTTTTTAAAGGAGCGTCGTGACCTTGGTAACCATGGTGGCAAGAGTGAGGGGTAATGGGGTCGGAGGAACGATGGTCGAGTCCCAAGTTGAACTGGACGAAGTCAGCCTTGAGCTGTTGACCCTTCCCGTGATGGACCGGAGAGGGACAGAGCAGCGGTACGTGTGTACCGACGACACCTCCAGCGTTATAGTAGTCTTCCCCTGTGGGCAGAAAGACACGCGGGGCGGGGCCGATCCGGGAAACACTCATGATCGAGTGGACACTGTGTAGAGTAGAGGTGTTCAGTACAAGCTTCTTGACAGTGAGGGTCTGGATCGATGATGGAGAAGACTCACCGGACTGCATGTGGGAGACGTGGCGTTGATGGTGAAGACCTGGAGTGCCGAAAGGAGTTGGTGCCAAGAGTGAAAGGGGTGTGATGACCTCTGCAAGGGAAATGAAAAGATGCAAGCGTCAGCATCGTTGTGTGAATGGACCATCGATGAAGGAAAGGGCACTTACTTGGCAATCTCCAGGTCTTGGACGGAAACCACGACAACCAGAGACACGATCCACCAGTGTGCTGATTCCAGCACACCTATCCACCAACCCCATGGGCTGTCCCCCCCATCTTGGCCGTGGCTCTCACCAAGTCTCGTCCTCCTCCGCCCATCTGGACCAATCAGCGTAGGAAGGCGGCAATCCACTCAACGACCAGGCTTCATAGACAGCTATGGGCACTCCCCCCCCCTTCGGAGGGAGCCGTCTACGATCCTTGAAGTCGAGCGATTACCTTGACCTTCCGAGGCTGGCGGGTTGGATTTGGGACGGAGGGGCGAGCACTTGTGGGCCGTGGTTGCAAGGTGAGGGGTTTGAGGTCTGGTGGAACGGTGAATCGGTCCCTTGTGTTTTGGTTGTCGGGGAAAGGCGGTAGGCGAAGCCGCAGCAGGTATCTGTGTCAACAAGTTCATGAAGAAAGGTGTCAGGAGAAGCTTGTAGACGTTTGTATGTACGACACTGTACTGTACTCACCGGAAAGAGTGTGGGCCTGTGCGTGTGCAGTAAGTTGGGCCTTCTTGCTTATGTGTTTGAGATGAATGAGCGTGTGTGTGGGTGTGTCGATGTTGAAGGGCGGTTGACCAAGCCGCGAGGGTATCTGTGTAACAGGTTCGTACACAGACGTGTCAGAGAAAGGTTGTGTATGTCTGCACGTACATGAGGCTGTACTTTACTCACCTCAAGGAGCGTGGGCCCGCGCATTGCGAATGAGTTTGACCTGTGGGTGTGGTGTATGTGTGGGTGCGGGTGCATGTTGATGTCTTCTTGAAAGGGTTTGTATAAAAGAGTGTGTGTGTGTGTGTGTTCGGGTGCATGGCGTAGATGCGTGGAATGGTTGCCTGGGTGCCTACTGAGTGCCTGGGTATTTGAGTGCCTGGATGTTTGAATGCCGGGGTGTGTGGGTGCATGGCGTAGATGCTGCATGGGTGGCATGGAGGCGTGGATAGCATGGCGTAGATGCTGGCGTGGGTGGCATGGATAGCATGGCGAGGATGCTGGCGTGGGTGGCATGGGTAGCATGGCGTAGATGCTGGCGTGGGTGGCATGGATAGCATGGCGTGGATGCTGGCATGGGTGGCATAGGTGGCACAGACGGCAGAGTAGGCGAAGGTCTTGGTGTTGGTGAGATTGTGCTGCATGGCGTGGATGCAGATGTGGGTGGCATAGGGGCATAGGAGCATGGGTAGCATGGGTGGCATGGGGGCATGGGTGTGCATGGCGTAGATGCGTAGAAGAAGAAGAAGGAGAGGATGGGAACGATGGACACACTGCGCAGTGAAGGTTCACGGGGGGAAAAGAAGAGGGATCAAAACGACTTGGGAGGGGGCTTTCTTAAATGTCTTCGAACGTCCCTAGAGCGGCCCCTTCACCTTTACATGTAGACCTATAGAGCCAGTACGAAAGAGAACATCAGCAAGCTTGCAGCGGACGGTTGACGGTGGCTGTACGCCTCGTTTGCTTCGACGGACCATCCTTTCAGTGGCCGCAGCAGGGAGAGAACATCTTCCAACTCGGAAGGGACGACAGGTCTGATTGCAGTTGGGCCCTCGCCTGGAGCAGACTGTACAAGCTAGGGCCTACTGCTCAGCAATCTGCAAGGTCCAAGGAAACATAAGCATCTGCAATCTAGATTGTCGTTTTGAAGATCAGACATCCATACTATGCACACATCACAATCTACGCGCAACCTGAATCTCTACTCACCAAACTGAACAATCCTAGACGTACATGTGCTGAGTCCTGAAGAAACATCTAAAGTCAGCTAAAAGAGCTTTCCCTAAGCGAAGGAACATCGAGCTTACCCTTAGTCCATCCCACCAGATACCGCGCCGCAACGTCCGTCGTCCCCATTCTGGATGAGAGTGAAGAGGTTCAGGTTTGTGGATTGGATTCCGTTGCATGCCTCTCGAAGATGGGTGACTGCAAACTACATAGAGGGGGCTAGATTCGGACTTGGGAAGGGGGGGGATGGGTGAATGGTTCAGCGGAGTAAGAGCGGTCAGCATTGAGCGAGGACATTGCAAAAGGAATCATTGCTTGGAGCGGCAGACAGACACAGAGGGAGAAGAAGAAGTCAGCGGTTATCCAAGCTTGGGTACATATGCGAGCGTGGGTGACGAGGCGCGCGTCGAGTCTCGACAGGTTGGAATGTGAGATTCGCCTGTCAGAAAGGCAACCAACTCTTCCGCTCGATGGTGAGTGTCTCCGAGGGATTGACCCGCCGACTGGACGCCGGAGAGAGCAGCTTCACGGTTCCTCACTGTATCCTGTGCCTTCGACTTGTCATGGAGGACGTGTCGGTGAACTCGCGTCTCCCAGCATGCCTCGGTTACGAGCGGTTAGTCTGGTCATCTTTTTTCGCGGAGGAAGGGAACGAAGGCAACGACGACGATCGTGAAAGGGAACAGCAACGATGAGCAGAAGCAATAGCAGCGCACGAGTGTGCTTCCAGTCCATGGCGCGCGCGGTACAAACTCCTCAAGGACATGCTGCCGCGCGTGCACCTCGGCTGGTCAGAGATTTCGCAGCCTCCGCCTCAAGAGCAGCATCGCCTTCCGTCTCCGAAGAGGCGCACAACTTCGTCAGGGTAAGTGCGCAGAGTCTCGGCCCAAGCTTGTAGATGTTAACATTCATGCTGAGTAGCGAGCGCTTTCTTCTGCCGACCGAGAATCAGATTGTCGAAGTATCTCCGCGCGATGGATTGCAGAACGAGAAGCGGACCATTTCAACAGAGACCAAAGTCGAGTTGATCCGTCGTCTTGCGGGAACGGGCCTGGGTGTGATTGAAGCGGGCGCTTTTGTCAGTCCTAAGGTGAGAGAGCGGTTGTGTTCCCTGGCGTAGTCGGACTTCGTGAGCGTTGGGAGCTAATGCGCTCCTCTCTTCCTGGCGCGCGACAAACGTCTTTCAGTGGGTCCCTCAAGTGAGTAGGCGTACATAGCGCGCTCGCGCAGATCATGGCGCTGAAAAGGTGATGCTGATCTCTCTGCGCTCCGTATCTCACGCAAACTACTCAACAGATGGCAGACTCCGCCGCAGTCCTCACCCGCCTGCCCCAAATCCTCTCACCGACCCTTCACTCGAAACTGTCTTTTCCGGTCCTGGTTCCCAACGCAAAGGGCCTCGACACCCTCCTGTCCCTTCTTGCGTCGCAACCCAACAGCAAGGACGGCACTCAATCTCAGTCTCCACTGACGGATGAAATCGCCGTCTTCACAGCCGCCTCAGACGCATTTACCCGCGCAAACACAAACTGCACCATTGAAGAATCCCTCCGACGTATCGAGGAGATCTTCGAGCGTGTTCGGAATGCAAGCAGCAAGGACGGAGATCATCTGCGAGTGAGGGCCTACATCAGTGTCGTCCTCGGATGTCCATATTCAGGCAAAGTCGATCCCGCACTCGTTGCGCGTATGACGCGCACTCTGCTCGAGATGGGTGCATATGAGGTCAGCTTGGGCGATACCATCGGTGCGGGCACGCCAAGTGGAGTCAGGGCTCTTCTCAGCGCCCTCGAAAAGGAAGGCGTCAACGTCGGAGGTCAGTTGGAAAAAGGCGGTGGGCAGAGGGCGAGAAGGAGAGTCCAGGGCGTGGCTGCGCATTGCCATGACACGTTCGGGACTGGGCTGGCAAATGTTTTGGAGTTCGTCAGGGGTGGGGTCCGAGTGGTCGATGCGAGCGTCTCTGGATTGGGCGGCTGTCCTTACTCGCCAGGTGAGCTTTCTCTCAGCGGAAAGAGTGATCTCGTACGCACAATTGCCATGCTCACTTGCTTTGTTTTCGTCCCTCCGCTGAACAGGGGCAACGGGAAATATCGACACCGAGTCCGTCGTTCAAGCGCTGCACGCAGAAGGGTACGAGACGGGCGTGGATCTGCTCGAGCTGGCTCGTGTGGGTCAGTGGATTTCGGACGAGGTACGAGGAGAAGGCAGTGCGTTTTTCCCCAGTGCGGGTACCGCCGTTGAAGAGGGCAGCGACATCAGAGCGGTCAATCTGAACACGAGTTCAGCGGGTCGGGCTGTACTTGCTCGGGAGGTACGTGACAAACCTCAGGCTAAGGCTAAGCTGTGATCTCGGAAGAAGAGTTCCTGCTTCGAGCGTCCCTGTATGTTTGGACTCTTCACAACTGTATGCATTCACTGGCTGAAGTCAATGTGGGAGGTCTGTCTGCGGCCGACACAGGGGCCCATCACGTTGGATACTTGTGGAGAATTGCGGGGACAAGTGAACGAAACGAGATCTAGTAGACGAAGCGTGTATGGATCCTGAGATTGCTGAAGGGAGACATTCTACACTGCTCTACGTCCGTCGTTGAGCTGCTTGGCAGTCTCTTCTTTTGCGTGCTGGAGGACCTCCCCGACGCGAAGACCACTGGTCTGTTCGACCTGTCGCAGACCAGTCTTGACACCCTTGCTTGCTGCATCTCTAGCCTCCTCAACGAGACCCTCAGTGCGGGACCAGATCTTCTCAGTAGACTGGACAATGCTCTTGCGCGGGCCAGTCAAAGCAGGGGCGTATCGGCTTTCGAGCTCCTCGTAGTAGTTTGCGAGATTGGCGGCGGTCTTGGGAAGGAAGTAGTTCAAGCTGCCGACGAAGAAGAGGGGCGGGGCGAGGAAGCGGATGGGGAAGGAGCGGTAGCGGGTGAAGACGGAGGCTGAGAGGGTTGCGACACCGACGTAGAGCAGACCTGGGTTCACAGGCTCTTCGGGGACAGAGAGGGAGCGAACTCGAGCTTCCATAGCGCGCTCGCGGGCGATCCAGGATGAGGTCAGGTCCTGGACCTGGTTTTGGAGGGAGGAGGTGGAGGACTGGATCGAGCGCCGGATGGAGCCGACTTGGCGCTCAAGTTCGGTGTGGGTCTCGACGAGAGTGATGGGTTCCTCAGGCTGGTCATAGATGGGCAGCTGCAGATGGAAAGAGGAGGAGATTAGCAGGAGTCCCGCATTTAAGGCTTATAGTCTGAGAAGGTGCAGGAGACCTACCCGTTTTGTGGAGAGAATCAGTGCGGAAGAGTTCGACTGTTCTGATGAGGATGACCCCTGGCTTCTCGCCTCACAGTGGACAGCGCGGCCGGATGCTGGACGGAGGCCTCCGAGCGACACGAGAGACAGCAGCGCGGCAGGCATGGAGATCTGAGATTGGGCAAGGAAGAGGATGGGTGTGAGTGGTGCGAGTGCATTTGCGCACGCATGTATGCTCGACTGTATGCTCACCTCGTACAGCTGGTGCGCGGACGTAGAAGGAGAGTCCGCCATCGCCATCGCGGGTGCTGTTGCTGCTGCTGCTGCTGGTGTCGACATTCGCGAGTCGGGTGGAAGAAGAAGGCGGTGACGATGCTGCTGTGGACGACGGCGAGGTCGATGATGATGAGCTCTTCCCTCAAATCCGAAAATGCCCGTCGCAAAAGATCTTTTCGACTTCCAATTCAATTGCGATATCAACATGCCGAATTTTTGCGCTGAGGTAAGCAGAAACGCGGCACCGACTGACTCAGGCGCTGACCGAACTGAACCTTGTGATTTTGGCGAACCGAACAAAGAAGGAGAGCATGGGCGCTGCAGAGAGAGAGAGAGACAGAAAGAGACGCACAGGCGGAGCATCATCGACTGACGATCGCCGCTGGGTGGCACGATTTCAGGAAGCGCTCGAGTTTGGAGACTCACGCTGACTGACGCTCCTCTGCGCTGATCTTCTTCTCTCTGAATGCGACGACGACGACGTTGCTGCTGCTGGGATTTTGCTTATAAGTGTCCTTCCTCTTTCCCTGGCTACACTTTTCCTTCCCCCCTTCCTTCAGATTCCCCTCCAGCACTCCCTTGATTTCTAGATCTAGATCTCGAGCTCAACGATGTCGACTTCCGCTCACTTCCTCACCCCTTCGTACTTCGACCTCGTGCAACTGGTCAGAAGAGAAAGTGTCTTGGATGACTACCCGCTCAATCCCCTGTCCGTCCTCAAATATGTTCCCTCCGTCGCAGCCGCCCTCGCCTTTGGCATCCTATACGGCCTGTATGCAATCATCTTCCAGGTCCGGCTCACCCCCCACCGAGCATGGTTCGGTCTTTGCCTGTCCATCGGATGCGCCACCGAGTCTCTCGGATTCTTTCTCCGCCTGTTATTACGACAGAGACAGGACTCCCTCGGCCTTTTCATCATCCACGACCTCTGCATTATCCTCAGTCCATCGGCTTTCCTCGCTTTCATGTACTGTCTCTTCGGCAAGCTGATCATCGCTGTCGACGCAAGATTCGCCGATGAGTCAGACGAAGAGAAGGCCAAGCGCAAGAACCGCCCGAAGGGAACCAAGAAGCCCAAGAAGAGAAAAGTCCGGTCCGCGTGAGTTCTTCGCCTTCTTTGCTGAACTTAACCTTTCATATCTTATGCTGATTTGTCCCTTCGTCTTCAGCTTTTCCTTCATTTCACCACGCGTCGTCGCACCCATCTGGGTAATCAGCGACATTGTCACGTTCTGCATTCAGGGTGCCGGCGGAGCTCTCGAGACGGCCACCAACCCAACAACAGCAAAGGCAGGCGACAGAATCTTCCTTATCGGTATCATTCTCCAGGCAGTCTCCTACCTGCTCTTCGTGGCCCTGACCATGGAGGCCCATCGACGACTGATTGTGACCGCGCACGATCCAACCTTTGTCACCAAATGGAGTCATCCCACAGGTCGCATCTTGATCCTGATCTACTTCTCATCCTGCTTTATCCTTGTGAGTCTCTCTGCAGTAGTCTGAACGCGTCATTCTGATGATACTGACAGTATTTTCGCATAACTGCAGATTCGATGCTTCTATCGTGTCGTGGAACTCGCACAAGGCTACTCTGGTAACCTTGTCACCCACGAGCCTTACTTCCTCTTCCTCGACTCTCTACCTCTTCTCATCGGTATCACGCCTTACATCATCTGGTGGCCGACCGAGCTTATCAACGAGACAGCCCGTCGAACGCGTGAAGGATACGAAGCAAAGGTCGCAGCGAACGACGCGCAGGCCAGCCAAGATAACGCGCGAGCCTCAACTTTGGCTACGTCACAAGATGAGAAGAGGCCGACCGGTGGTGTCGAAGACGGCATCACTCAAGACTCACAAATCTGAACGACAAATCTCTCACGATGCTGTGGCCTACACGCATACATAGACGGATCATCACTTTCGCGTACATATCTCACCAAATCCCTCGGAAAATGCCTCTCATGACAACAACGAACGAACCCTTTCGCATGGACTTGGATATCTCATCGGCTTCTGGAAACTGTATATCTCTATTCACTCTTCACGCTCTACCTCTCTTGGTCATTGAATGTAAAAGTTAACTTACGCACCTGCATCCGAACTCAGATCTCCACAACATGAGCACTGCGACGCGCCGAATTTGGGATGCATCGCCGGTATTCGGATTGCATTGATTGCTTCCTTGGTCGCGGCCGTCAAGGGGTTTCATTCTACAGAAGCTGCTGAAGGTAGCGGTGCAGCTTTCGACAAGATGGTTCGCGCCCGCGCTTCTTCCTGGCGATACAGAGCTCTTAGAGCTTCTTCGCGCATCAAAACAGGAGGTAGTGGTGTGCTGGGCCAATTGGAGACCCGAAGAGGAAGAATCAGTAAGGCGCGTCCCTCCAATGCACAAGAATCGTGTTGCCAAACTCACCTGATCACGTTGCCTTGGTAATGTAATTTACCCGGTACCACGGCCTCGCCCTGTCGTAAGAGCGAGGAGGGGCCTTTCCCGCTATCACCAGTCCCACCTTCAAGGCGAGCATCAGGAGAAGGTAGCATCTCCATCCCTGCGCGGATGGGCGCTCGGATGGCCCAGAGCACCTCATTCGCGGAATGCGTGGCCGATCGAAGAAAGAGCATGGCCAGCGGTTGAATAGCGAGCCAGAGAATTGAGCGAGTCATCAGCCATACTGTGCCCAGCAAATTCGAGAGTGCGCCGCCGGTCGAGGAGCTGAAGTACGTTGGAGAAGGCAGGAAAGTCGCGAGAGTCTGTGAACGTTCCAAACCGATGGAGACGGTCAGGACGCGGATGTTGCTCCTCGATTTACGGGATGCCATTTGTTCAGGCGTCAAGAAATCGCCTGAAAAGTTGGCATTTGGGGCCGAGGAGGAGGCGGAGGATGAGGAGCCGAGCTCGCCAGCAAGGACATCCAGTCGGCGTTGGAGATAGGTCGAGAGTCCTAGCCAGGTCAGGTCAGTCAAAGCGCTGGGCATATGAGGTGACCAAGAAGAAAGTTTGTAGGTCCTTCGAGATGAGGAAGATGCTCGCCAGTCTAGTTCAGTGCTCGTGAAACCAGGCGGAGGAGCGGGATTTTTGTCGGACGAAGAACTCGGCTGCTTCTCTGGCGATGTTGGTGACGTCGCTCGCGAGGCCACGGCCGCCGCTGCCGCGTACCATGGACCAACGGCGTTTACGATTCGAATGTCGCGCTCTCGAGGTAGTGTGCTCATTGACGGAACGAGGGAAAGGATGAGATGCAGTCTGCCTAAAGCAAGTGCATGTTCTACCTCGATTTGTAAATCCTCATCGTCGTCATTTGATCCCGACTTTTTCGCTGTCTTTGAGGAGGTCGTAGCTGAGGGCTTAGTCTCCTCCTTAGCTTGATAAGAGACCACGCCGCGTCGAGAACCGAGGGAGTATGCTGATCTCGCCGGGAGGAAGATGATGCTGTCCAACCGACGCGCCGGACTCGACATAGCCTGAATCGAGCTCGCATCAGCACCGTCACTCCGCGCCGTCCTAGGATCTTGCGTCTGCCCACGCCCACCCGGTCGAAGAAGTTCCTCCCATTTCTTGACAAACGCATCGACCGAACGAAGGTCCGCCAGATCGCACTGCTCAGCATATACGAGCTCAGTTTCTTCCACGCCGTTAGTCCCATCCGAATTTTCACCGCCGCGTTGAGCCGTACGGAGTAGATGGACAAGCTGGAGGACAGCGGGGTGCGAAAGGGGTCGAGGATCGAGCAGGATGAGTTGGGCCCCGCGTCGAACGAGGGAATCTGCGAGTTGTAGACCGACGGGCGTATCGAGTCCGCCCGAGGCCAGAATGAAGACACGTCCGTGCAGATCCCTCACAGGAGCCATTTTAGGCGCCAACACATCCCTCCGACGAGCCGCATTCAACCGTCTTAATCGCTCTTCCTCCTCACTGTCTTTAGCAGTATCCTTTTCCTGGTCTTCATGGGCCTGATGCGATTCGGCGATGAGACGGTCCAGGATTCGGTTAGGGTCGATTCCGTGCGCGCCTTGACGGACGAGCGAAAGAACGACGATGACAATGGCTGTGCGGATGAGCACAGATACGGTCAGGAGTGAGGACAGAGCCCAGGCAGCAGCGTGGACTGGCATCGCTAGCAAAGGGAAAAAGGAAGCAGTTTGAGTTAGACGACGTGTGCATCGTCAAGAAGGCCTCGCTCAAGTTCTGCACAGGTCGCCCAGAATCCCGTTCGAGCCCCGTCTCAAGTCGTGAACGGCAGTCACCGTTCTTTTACAAACAAACTTTGTGCTGGGCAGAGGCTGGCTCTCCAAACTTCAGAAGGCTTGCTCAGAAGGCAGGCCGGGCAAAGGTGTATTGATATGACAGCGTTGGAAAAGTTCGAGCCGCGCGAAAGATTGAGCTCTTCCAGCGTGAGGTGCTAGAAGTACGAATAGGATCTACACCTCCGATGCGTCCGAAGTCCTCTCATTCTGCTAAAGCCCGAGGAGGATGAGGGTCAGACGAAAGAAGTCAAAGAATCCAACTAGATCCAATCAATGCTCACCTTCCGGACTTTCCCAGAAACCTTTCGCACCTCCCGTCCTTTTCGCTCAGCAAGCAAGACACGCTCCCAGCTCGTATACTCCCAAGCAACATCCCTCATATTCGGCAACTTCCCTTCCACCCACTCGTCCAACCACGCACTGAGCGGACCCATCCCATCCCTGATGACCCTCTCCTTCCCACTCGGCCGTCGGATGACCAAGGGCTGCACACCCCTAGGCCATGGCCAATTCTCGCACCGATAGACATGCTTGAGAGGGAGGAAGACCAGACGAAAGGTCGATGGCTTCGGTTGAATGCCGAGCTCACGCATCCAGTCGAGACTGAGGACAAGCTCGTCAACGAGGCGTAAGACGCTGTGTGGGATTGGTCGCTTGCATTCGACAAGGATGCGCCGAAGTTTCGCGGATTGGAGGGCGATGTAGTTGTCGAAGATGCGATTGTCGAAATTGACGATGCGCTGACCTGTCTGTTCTGTGACCTCGTGATCCTTTCCTGCGACACCGTTCCGTATGGTCGATCCGGCTTGTAGAGGTCGCCAGGACGTCGCAGTAAGATCAGAGAGATTAGGATGTTGGACGAGGAGGTGCGTTCGGAAGATTTCTAGTGCCTTGTCCACCAGAACGCTGGGCTGCTGCGCTAGTGCACGTGGAAGCAGCACAAGACGCTGGGAGGTAACCAGAACGCTGTCCAGCACACGAACGTCGTAGGGCAAGTCAGGCCACCGCTCCCTGCATTTGAAGAACAGATCAAGACCGGCAAAAGCATTGAGATCCCATTTGGTCATGCCGTGGATCAACGCCGCCAGTAGCGAAGTAGAAGGTTCGACCCGGATTTGACGCATCAGTGTGCAATCATTCACGCTCATCCGAGATCCCTCCACGTCCAAGCCCATCAGAGCCAGGATACGGTCCGCACGCTCTTTGACGAAGTGGGAGATCGCGGAATCGCTCTTTCCCTGGCCATGCATCCTCTGCGCACTGAACTGAATCCCAAGCCATGTTTGGGCGAGGAGCGTACCATCCAGTCTGAGCAGGCGATACTTCGGCTCCCCACTGCTCGCTCGACGCACGAGTGCCCGAAACAGCGCATCCGACGCTCTGGATGCACCGCGCTTCCCCAAACCTCGCATGGCCGCCACGTACGCCTGAGGCGACTGGCTTATGTTTTTCGGAAGGCCAGATATATGGAAAGCATGGTCTTCGCTCTGGAATCTTTTGAGCGTGTCGGAGAGCTCGTCGCCTTGATGGTCGATCCCGAAGCACGCTAGAATGTCGTGAACATGGTACTGAGACGACTGCGCGATGACATCGATGCCATGGACCGCGGTGTGGTATATTTGACCCTCCCTGGGCTCTTGTTGCTGCTGCTGCTCAGGAATCAATCGCCGATTTGACGATGATGGGGTGATGAGGGGCGCGAGGATGGGGTTGTCCGAGATGACTTGGTGTATGACATTGTTGAGGGCTTGTACGTAACTCGTTCGGCTCTTGGAAGTCGGGACTGAAGTCGCCAGACGCCAACGTGCGTTCCTATCGAGTTTCTGGAGCATGACGAATGTTTGATATGCTTGACGAGCCTCCTGTCTAATCTGGCTCTCGACATCCGATGCGTCGACTTGTCCCTTTGGCGCAGAGGTTGCACAGGCACGAAAGAACCCCTGCTCAGGCAGACTTGCTCTTGCCGATACCAACCTGCTCGAATCGTCCTGAGATGGAAGTCCCAGTCCCAGACGCATGATATGCTGTAGCGCTTTTTTAGCCCATCTCAGGTGCTCGTCCCTCACGGCCGCCATGAGCAATGGCTGCAAGTCAAAGACCGAGATCCGATCCCGCCCAGCACCGGCGCTCACAGGTAACGAGGAAAGGAGTCCGACGCAGGTTCTTGCTAGATCGCAGGAAAGCCAACCGGTTTCCCTCCCGTATGTTAGATGACTTGGAAACCCGCGTCGTCGAGGGAGGAAAGTGCCGGACAGGTGTGGTATTAACGCTGGTGGCACAAAGACTGTCGTGTCGAGCGCCGCGCGCGAGTAAGGCGAAGTATTGAAAATGGAGGATCCGAGAAACGCGCGAGTGATACGCGCTAGGAGTTCGGGAGGATTGCTGAGAGGAGTTCTCCGTCGTCGTTTTCTAGAGAGGGAGTGTAGCATGCGAATGATTCTCCGCGGAGCGCGCCAGTCATGCGCGTCCGAGGTCGAGGGAGGCTCCAGTAACCGCCTTGGGACCCGACATTGGGACGCGACGAGGTATAGGAGAGAATGTGCAGTGCGTGATGATCGTTCGTCACGAACGTTCGGGAGGAGAAATGCGAGGCGAAGGAAGAGATCTTGTATGACTCGTGTGTCGCGAACTTGGCGTATTCTCCTGTTGTGTTGAATGTTGATGGATCGCCTTTTGCTGGCGAATCGTGGATTAGAAGTTTGGCGAATAGCAAGTCGTGGTAATGTTACAGAGTGCAGCTGATGGGTGGCTTCTATGCGGCGGGCAAGTGTTGCTATGTGCTCGAACAGGGGCTGGCAGAGATGTGCCGCCTTGAGATCGCGTAAGGCCCGTTCGAGTAGGACAGAGAGAGCATATGCGTCGTAGACGACGTCCTGGTCGAAAATGCGCGTGTATTCCAGAGCGGTTTGCACGTCCTGTGCGGTTCCGACAGAGTCAAGAAGCCGCAAGAAAAGGAGGTTGGCCAGTTTTTTGAGTCCTGGTGGAGTTTGGTAGAAGATGTCGCCTGAGTCTGGATGAGTTCGCAGTACCCAGAGAGCGTCTTTGAATGTTGATTGCTTGAAGGCCTTCACCCATGCAGATCGAAAACCCTGATGATCCTTGCTGATAGCGTCGACAAGCTCCCTCCGTGAGGGCAAGTAGAGCAAGGGCTGAGCTGTATGTTCGATGGGCATGGGCTGAAACTGCGGGTCCTCTGCTTTGAGCCAGGAGGGCTGATCATCGTCATCGTCGTCTATGAGCCGCGCTTTGCCCTTGCCGTTGGCTGGTCGACGGATAGGCTGCGATTGCAAAGTGACACTTGCTGGCGGACGGATGACTGAGCTGTTGGTCGCTTTTGCTTCCACCTCGAATCGGTCGGTATCGGCCACACAGGAGGGGAGTTGGCAGCGCTCTGCATAGACCGTCCGATTCACTCGCTGCGGGAGTCTGCTGGGGCCCGCATGCGACTCAGGCCAGATGGGCTCTGCTGCTGCCTGCGATGATGCTGCACCTGCAGAGATGCTCGTCGGCGGCATGGGAGCATGACACCGCGCCGAAGCCAGCGACCGGAGAGCTGGCCGGAAGACACCTGCCATCAAGCGAGAGGCCTCTTCAATGTGCCTTTTTCGGGGAGCGCGCGCCCTCGCCTTCACCGCGTCGATAGTCCCACCCACCCGTCCGCCGCGATGATCCTTGAGAGTGTGATTTCTGCCGTCCGTGAGTGGAGAGTTCGGATGCGCTGCGAGACGGGGAGCTTATTGATGCTGCAGACTGGAGCTCGCTGTGCGCATGGGAAGCTCGTCCTCGTCCTTTGCTTCTTCTGTGTGTGTATGTAGTTGAGCCTCAACACCTTCTCAGCGCGACCTCGACCTCGCAGCCAAACGCATTTCTTCTTGACACCCGGCGGAAAAGACGGCGCTTCTTTTCCCTGGTTTATTTGTCACAGCCAAATTCGCAGCGCAGTGAAGGTCGACGTCGACGGGGCTAATCTTGACGGCGAAGCTCCTGACACCCACCAGCATCAGACTCGTTACACAGAGAGACGCTGAGAACGCGGCTTCCAACATGACCTCAACAGAATCCAACTTCCGCTCCCAGCTATCAGGTGCGTTTGGCTCTCCTTTCCTGCGAGATCATATATGCTCTGTGCGCTGACTGAACCTTCTTCTCATTGCAGGCTTCCGATGGGCAACCTCTCGACAGGACGACTCACAACCCCAGCCATCATATCTGTCCACAGTTACAAGCAGTCTCTCAGGATACGTACCGCTACGGAGCGCCGAACGGACGAATGAGGAGGAGGCGTTTATCAGTCTGAGTCGATGGGACAGGTGCGTGACTTCGATCGACGAGCCATTGAAGGCTGGCTGTATGCGCAGCTCGCGATGGTCAACACTTGGAGGCGCTGACAGTTCTACTTCCTTTCCTCTCCTCCACTGCTTCCAGATTTCTTGGCTTCCTCGCTTGCCTAGCAGGATCCTTGATCTGCTTCATTTTCTCCTTCATCTACCTCAACCCCTTGATCTTCCCTTTCAGACCGCACAAATTCGCCCTCGCATTCAGCGCAGGCAGCATTCTGTTCATGGTTGGGTGAGTCCCGGATATGTGTGGCTATCAGACATGAGCCGCCAGCTGACATTTTCCTTTTTGGCGCGTAGGTTCTCACTTTTGACAGGGCCAGTTGCACATCTCAAGCATATCCTCAGTCCGGCAAGACTACCATTCTCAATAGCGTGAGCCAGCTTCTCTCGTTGTGTCCCAACCTCAATGATCATATGCTGAGTCTCTCTCTCGCTATCTACCATCAGATACTTCTCTTCCCTCGCGCTCACCCTCTATTTCTGTCTCGGACCCCGATGGCTCATACCGACACTCGCCTCGGCTGTGGTGCAAGTCATAACACTCCTCGTCTACCTCGCGGCGTATTCGCCGGGCGGCCTGAGTACGCTGCAATTTGGTGGAAGGATGATCCTCCGCGGTGGTGCCAGCCTGCTCCCTATCTGAAGCCCAGGTCGCCAGCGTCGATGCGCAATTCTGGACTTTACCCTTTTTTTTTGGGTGGGGCCTGGCTCTGTTGATTTCGGCGGCGAGGTCCCTCTCTCATGTACATACGGGGCTACGGGCGTCATGACTACTGTTTTCTGGTACATCTACGGGTCTATTCTTGCTTTCTGAAGTTCGGGTGTGTGCAGGGGTCCTGACTGCCATCAATTTCTTCCAGATGTGCCCTTCACAATAAACTTTCTCAGACAGTCTCGCAAGATGGATCCTTTCATCAACAGTCTGGATTCACAAGTGTTCGTATAGATGCGTGATGCGATTTTGAGGAGTAAGGACAAAAGAGCAAGGCCTGTGTCTAATTGGGGGAACTGACGAAAGCCTAACCGCCTAGTGGTGGTTGTCCTTGGGCACGTCAGCAGCGGCCTCCTTGAGGAAAGCAGAAGCGTCACCACTCTCGGTCAAAGAGCCCTCGCTGGAGGTCTTCTTGGTGGGAGCAGCAAGCTCGGGCTCCTCCTTGGCGTAAGCATCCAGTTGGGAGCTGAGCTCGGCGGCGGCGGGGGCAGCGGGTGCCTTGGGTGCTGTGGGGGTGTGGAAGTCCCGCACTTGGCCGACGTGTGCGTCTGCGGCCTGCAGAAGAGGGAAGTCACAGTGATGGAAGTAATAAACTGTCAGCACGACAAAACTTACCATCCGCGCATGCGGCGCGGCGCGCAAGACGCCGCGGGCCATCCGGAAAAACTCACCTTGGGAGGAGCCTTGTAGCCCTTGAGCTCACGGAGGTACAGCTCTTGCACAAAGTCTGCAGGGATTGAAAAGAAGTGATGAGGTGAGTCATGGATGCTTCCTCGTCATCAAGAAGAGCCGAGCTCGGGGAGTCGAAGCGCACCCTTGTTGGCTGTGGCCGATGTGGAGATGGATCGTGAGAAGGCGGAGGCGGAAACCGAAGATCGGACCGCGCCGCGGAGCTGCTCAAAGGGATATCAAGGAAGCGAAGAGGGCGGGGACGTGAGGGAGAATCGACGATGCGAAGATGGAAAGGGCGGACAGGAAAAGTAGGATGGTCAGCGTCGGGGTGCGGCGACAATTTTAGCTGCAGGAAGAGCCGGCCGCAAGAACACAGCATGAGACACTCACAGCACAGGTGAGAGCAGCGACCATTGTTGTTCGTAGCTGGGATGAAGGCGGGTGGTCGGAGGTCGAGTGCCTTGTGGGTTTTGAAGTGTTCTGGCTGTTGCTGATCAGATCGTCGCGAGGGAGAGAAGAAGGGCCAGTCCAGTTGAGTGAGTGGGCCGAAGCAGCCACCCGACATGCGGAAGAGAGAAGGTCTCAAAAGAGTCTCATTCCATAGTGAAGACTCCATTCAGACTCCGGTCTCGATGGACGATGACGACGGGCACTTCCTCAAATCCACATCCTGCGCTCCTACCACCGCATACACTACCCCAACCCGCACCACCGCATACACCCGCACTAATCACTCTCAACATGCTCGCACTCGTCTCCAACACCGCCGCCCGCACTCTCACGCGCTCCTTCGCCCCCGCAGCCCTCGCCGGCGCACGCCTCGCTGCCCCCGTCCGGTTCTACGCTGACGGTGACGGCAAGACCCCTTCGCCCGGTACCACTGGCTCCTTCAAGAAGCGCGAGCAGGTGAGTTGGGATCGACGTGCTCATCTTTTGAGAACATCTGGGAGGGTGGGTATCTTGCTTGCCATTTGCTCCCGTGTGTTGGAAGGGCTCGGATATCCTTCTTGTCTCCCTTGTGTTGGCCACGTGGAACTGGCTTGTGCCCACCCCCCTCCTTCCTGCTCCCTTTTCTTTGACCTCGAGATCTGATCGTCCTTCTTCTCGTTCTTCCTTCCAGTCTGAGGAGGCCGCCTACGTCCGTGGACAGGAGCAGGAGAAGCTCAAGAAGCGTGAGTATCATTTTCGCAAAGGCATGCTTCTTCTGATTTTCGCTGACTCACTCACGGCCCTCTGTCTGCCTTCACAGTGAGGGAGAGCATTGCCAAGCAAAAGGCTCACCTTGACGAGGTCGAGAAGGCTCTCGACGATGTGTCCGGTGACAAGAAGTAAATGCGTTGATCAACGTCATCGCCACGACGTTCCAACAAGGCCCAGCAACTCATCCAGCACGCAAACGGTCTTGCACTTCTAGCCAGCAATCCAAAAAGAAAAACTGAACTCTCTTTACGGCCGAGCTGAATGGATCTCGAACCTCGCCAGACCAATGCGGTAGATGTTGACACTCATCTCGACGCGTCAGCATCGCGCTTCAGTACGGGTTTGTGATACACTTACTTCCTTTGTCACGAAATGCTCGGAAAGGTGCCATGGCGCGCGCGATCCACATTGCAAGCAGCCATACAAAGCGCTTTCTTCACGATCTGCTCACCTCTGATGAATACTGACAATATTCTCTCCCTTTCTGTCCACCTCTTCGAAGCTTTGCACCCTTTTCCTACTAGATACATGGTTGACAGCCTCAGCCACCGTCGCCCTTTGTCCATCCTGGCCAGATAAAATTCAGCCCTCGGAAGGCCCTGCAGAACGATGATCCCAAAATACCGTGGATGGCTCTCTCGAACACCGTTGCACAGTGGCGTACTCTCTTGTGTGCTTGTCCGGTACATCACGCCCTCGTCGTCGCGGACACAAAAGGAGTTCTCGTTCGATACATCATCTCCTCGTCAGTTCTATCGTTCGGCTGCGTCTTCCTTCAGTGCAACCACTTCATACATATACCGAGCAGTTTTGATCTCGTTCAAGCATGAATCATGACCGCTCACTTCTACCATTCCTTTTTCCCCCTTCATCCTCTCTAACTCTTTTCCGCAATATCCACTCTCCCACTCAACAGTGCTTCCGATATTCGGACGCAGATCCCAAGTCCCAGCCAACATGTCTATTCAATCCCTACGTGCTCTTGGTCACCACGGCCTCCGTTGATTCGACTCTGTTCTGCGCGTCAGTCGTACAGCGACGCCGTGCAACTCCCTCCAACACAAGTGTATCGGTCGCGGCTAGATTCGCTTTATCTTCATCTTCTACGGCTCTGCAACCTCGGCTCGTGGCTCCTCCGTTTCCGTTTGACTGAAGGAGCTACGCGTCCGAGATGAAGGACAAGATCTACGAACTACGCAACGGCAAAAAGGTCTCAATCTAGGTGCGTAGTTCCCGTTCGATCTGCAATACCCATCAGTACGCTGATTGGCATGTCTGTAGATGCTCATCCTTCCAGGCAGAGGTGGCAAGGCTCTATCCTTCTATGATGAAACTTTTAGGTGTCTTCAAGGAATCGAGAGCACCATGCGCTGGTGAAGCAAGAATTCAGAGGCAAGCACCTGCATTCCTGATCTCAGGCCACTGACTGATCGTCGCTCTGAATCATCGATCAAGCGCACGCTCCTCTATGTTCACTCACAATGATTGCAAGATATGTGTTTTCAGAACTGTGTTAATCGACAGTGACGGGACCAACAAGGACGTGCGACTTACAGAGGAACAGGCGTGGGACACGGTTCGATCCAGTAAGGTCCAGTGCGAATCGATCAGCAGCTTGAACTCCGATGAAGGCAAACTCTGCATCCGTGCTGTTGACGGTCCGGACTTCATCGGCGCCCTTCTTGCTTCGTGCCTGTCCTCCATGCCGAAATCCCATCTTGGCGCCAGGGCTGCTCGGCCTGGCCTCGCGGACGTCGCTTTGGGCGACAAACCTGTTACGCTTTACCTGAGGCCAAAGTGTGCGCCAATCTTCCAGTACACTTCGATTCCCAAGAGCGTATGCAAGATTTCAGACTGTCATGGCTCTGGCGGATCTGCTGCCAACGGCAGCGGAGGACCACCGGCTGTGCCCACCTTTCCCACTCCACAAGATGTCAGACCTGGACCTGCTGAGAAGCGATTTTGAGGGTTCGTGGCCGCGGGTTGCTCGAACCTTTTTCTCTCCGGCTGCTGGTCCAACCCCCATCAAAGATCAGTACGTTTCCATCCCGTGTCCCCTGACCACGGCCCACTCTTGTGGCAGGTTCTGAAGCATTGTGTCGCATGTAACCTTTCTTAGTCGTCGATTGTACCAGCGTAGCATCTTCATATCCATCGCTGTGCTAAGGCGCAGCGGCGCAGTGCGGAACAAAGGGGTGTGGGCTTTTGTGTCACGAACCTGCCAGAAACACTGTTTCATTTCAGCAACAAGAGCACAACAAACAAACAAACAAACATGACAAAACTTACATAATCCTTTCTTCCACAGACTTCATTGTTCCACCTTGAACCATGTACATATCTTGCCTCATCAAAGGTTATCACCAAGGTCCTTTCTTTCACTATGCGGCGAACGCTGTTCGTCTCCCTTGGCATCTCATCTCTGTGAAGTTGACCACGAACGAAGTCCAGCTCACCCATGCGTTAAGGTATAAGATCAGGCATCGGACGTTCTCGTCCTTACCATCCTCGCCCCTCACTCAACACCCATCCATCTCTCACTCAGCACACTCTTCATCGTCGTCGAACCCCATCTTCACATCGGCATTTTTTCAACAGCCATGGACAGCAGCCTTTTCAACCTACCCCCCTCCGACGAGCAAGTGATTCAGGTCGGCGAGCTCGTCAATCAGGAGCACAGCTCCATGGCACCGAGCGGCGGCTGTGTTATCGTTTGAGGTGAGGCACCGTACGACTTCTAACATGTTACAGTGCGGACACTGAAGTATTTCAACTCAACAGGAGTCAATTTCTCATCGATGTCGGCCTCAAGATCTGGGGCCTCAAGACTGCCAGATCTTGAACTTCCAACAATTCTTGCACACTCTTGCTCATCTCTTCAGTTTCCTGCCCTGCACCGAGGGCTGTGCGATTCAATATGGCATGGTGCAGTAGCTGTCAAAGTCATAAGGAACGTAATTCATGTACCCAGTTTCTCTGGCGGATAACATATCCCTTCAACAGTTTGAGCGGCAGTGAAAGACACAATACCAGTGCTAGGCTGAGTAAGTAGAATTTCTGCTTACCACACGTCAGTGCCACTGAATACATCTGGAACGGTCTGAAAGGTTCATTGCTTAGGGACTGTAGCTTGATTGTTGCGCGCTTGATTATTGCGCGTTCGCGACGGTGCTCGGAAGCGAGGGAGACTGTGCTGGAGCACACAGACGCGGGCAAACACAACTTGATTTCGATCTCCAATTGCGCTCCTGGCGAGTTACTGGCAGTCTTCGTGGCGAGGGCAGGCTCAGAGTGGGCCAACGAGTGCTCGAACAGGCGCTCTTCATGGGAAGATGGTGCAGCCAACTGGACGTAGATTGGTGGCAAGGTTCAGGCAAGACGACGTGTGCCGAATGAGTACGAGAATCCCTTAAAGAGAGAATGAAGTGCGACTCGAGGCCCCGTTGCAGGATTGCTGGCGTACTTAGCATCTGCGCTGCAGTCTCGCTTCTTTGCACAAAGTCGCGATGCCTCCCTTCAGTGCCGTCGACAATGATCCGTACCGTATCCTACGCGAAAACAATAGAGTCAGCAGGCAATCGCTTGGGCATGAGGTATGGACTCACAAGTAAAAGTGTTCGATGCGAAGCCTAGGTAACGTTTGTCGTCGCAGTGGTCGTAGACGATGCAGGTTGTGGTTGTGGAAAGTTCGTCCCACTTCCTTGAAGGATAGCACGTTATACCTAGGAACGGCGTACCGGTGAACATCGTCCCATAAGAGATCTCGTTTCTTGGAGTCCGTCGTCTTCCCGTCAGCAGACCGTTGTCCGCGGTTGTGCGAGGAACGAGGAGTCGAGACCGTGGAGAGAGCCCGGAGCCGTGCGAGGCACAATGCCATGTTCGTAGTCTCTTGGGTTCGTGATTTCTTGACGTGGACGCAGGAATGGTGCGAATCCTGTATCTGGGTGAAAGCTGAAAGCTGCGATGAATGCCTTGGCGACTGTAAAGCTCGACGTTTCTGATGGAGCGATGTATCGACTTCAAGCTTCGAAGGTGAAGGGGAAATGTAAAGAGTCCTTCAGGAAACCTCCGTACTTAAGAAGAACAAAGGAGTGGGGCTGACATCTGAATCTGGGACGCCGTTGCACTACACCTGTAGAGTATGTACATAGTCCTTAGCTCGAGTACATGGCGTATAGCTGCGTACAATACGCCCCCGTGTCACCGCCGCGTATCAGGACTGCGATGGATAGGTATGTAGTCAAAGCTCAAAGCTCAAAGCCTTCACACAAAACAAATCTGGTGCCTCAAAATGAATCTAATGTTTAGATTGATCGAATGTGATACCAGCTCCATATTCGAGTCAGTCGTTTAAATTGCCTCCAATACTGCGCAATGCACTATCATATAAAAGTGCCTCCGGTGAATAGTGAATGTGTGATCCCCACTCTGAGTGTCATGTCTCCAACAAGCCTTCAACCTCTTTACCGAAGAGCTACACCTTCTCGTTGTCCGACAACGTTGATTTGTACTCTCGCAAGTCTTCATCGGAAATGTCTGCCCTATCGCGCCTTGACCCAGATTCGATTTCCCAGGCTGTTTGGATCGCGACGATGGGGGCTGGCTGTGTGTCATCGAAGCGTTCAGCTCTGCGGAAAGCGGAGAGGACAGTCATTAGTCTTGCTCAATGCTGGCGAGGAGGGGGTCCACTTACTTGCTGCTATTCTGACGAACAGAACGTAAGATGAGTCGAGGAAGTGACATGTACGCATCGACGGCCTCCTTGCTTGTCCCGAAGAAGCAAAACACGAGAAAACTCCCTACCACGACTCCCCATCTTCCCAGCTCCACTGTTCGCCACACCTGGCGGTGTTCCGCGCTGTCTTCGTAGTATGCGGCCGGAAATTGGAGAATGTTCCCGAAGTCGTAGTGGGTATCGGCCCAAGAGATCCATGGGTTGAGCGCGTGTTGGTACTGGAACCTGTTGACGAAGGTGGCGAGATTGATGGGAAATGACACGAAAGCTTCGGTGCTTGCCATCGCCATCAACCGCAAGTATCTGCTGCGATCGATGTGTGAGCATGTAGCTTGGAGGACGGCATTGAATTGGTGACGCCGAATGAGGAACCACCGTAGAGCGAGAACTGCGGAAATACAGTTTTGTGAGCAGTGTAATTCTATGTTCGAACATCGGATGATACTCACGCCCGTAAATGACGGCAATGACGGAGACTAGCAGAGGTGGTAGCATATTGAGCACGACGGTCATGGGTGTCCAGTATACCGTCGGCAGGCATCCAACACCCTCGACAATGTCGAATCTGTGTCCTTGATTAACGATGTGGAGGCCAGTGAAAAGAATTGGCACGCCGAGGCCGATCAGGACGTCCACGATAACCTGCTTTCGTCGTTCACGGGGTGTTGCCTGCACGACGCGAGTCGACGCGATGGATTCGAGTCGACGAAGAACGCAGAGACAGCAGCAGACCGGGCCCATTTGTCCCGAATATGTTATTTTGGTGGCTAGCAAGAAGCAGGGAGTTTCAGTGACATATTCGCGCGCGCTGAGGGAACGAGAATTGGTACTCACAGATGTCGCACCAGATCTGAGCTTTGATGTCGACGTTATCCCACCACAGTATACCATTGACGAAAAAGCAGAAGGTGTTGACGAAAAGCCATCCGCAAAGTAGTATGACCGCGATGTTTCTTGCGCGGATGTGCCACGGAAGGATCGCGAGGAGGAGTACCAAGCTGATGCCGGCGAACGGGACAAATACGTGGGCGTGCATTTGCAGAAGATGATGATTTTGAGATGGTTGAGCTCAGTCGCTTCCGATGGGAGAGGCAAAGTTGCACCGTCAGATTTTGCTTCAGTGTGACGATAGCTGTTGTCTCGTATAACGGTTGCTGCGAACGAAGGAAGCAATTGAAGAACGTGTAGAAGTAGGAAGAGTCAAAGGAAAGAAGGGCAAAAGTTCGAGCGAGGACCGTCTCGATGTCTTTAAAGGTTCTGCGCAAAGATATACGGGCGCTGTTGCTGCGTCTTTGCTCACCACGACACAAAGGAAGGCGACCTTGGGAATTCGGGATCCTCATTTTGCTCGCTGTCAGCTTATCCTCCTTGCGCGATAATCTCCAGAGTTCTTGCCTGAGCTGGCCGTCCATTGTCCCAGCGAGGTTTCGGGGTTGGTTGGCGTACTAGAGGTGTTGCCGGCTGAGAAGAAGGGAAAAGGCAAGGATGCCTCACTCGTGGATGGTGGGACCATGGGAGTTGAGACAAAGGATTTGTGCTCTCTCGCAGTGCGCAGTGGAAGGATCCGCAGTTGGCGCAATTTAGCTCACTTTTCCCTTTGTTCAACGCTTTGCTTATGTAACCAGCCCAGCGATAACAAACAAAGATACGTACTACTACTGACTTACTACTTAGTACTGAGCTAGGAGATATGAACAGGGTTGAGACAATGAGACAGTCTTGTTTCTTTTGTTCCACATCATATTCCCAGTTTCGACACCCTGAGAAGTGAATCCCAGATCTGAGATACTCAACGCCCTACCTACATTGCGTCCGTGCGCGCGGCGAAGCGGCGTTTTTTCCCTTGTTAGCCCCACACACTGGGTGCGGTGCACAGACACTGGATCGCGGGCTCGGCCGCCGCGCCAGTTCCCCTCTTCCCTCTGGGTACTCACATACATAGTGGAGATGTTACATAGTGGAGATGTGAAAGGGCAGGATCTTGAGAAATTTGGTGCGGAGCACGAGGTATCTGATCCATTGAACGTCGAGCGCTGTCTAAAGTAAGATTCATGTTTGTGGGCGGCACCAGCAGTTTGCGTGTACATACTGTCATCGCTCACCCCGACGACAGTACCCAAGTCACTTCTGTCTTTATACAAAGCGACGTAGATGGACCTGTCTTGCGCCTACTCTTTGCCTGGAAGTCAGTCGTATATATCCGAGCAATCGTGCAGCGTACAGGTGACTTTCGAAAGGGTTCACACTTCACTTTCCACAGCAACGCCAGCAACACCTCCAACCTCACCCGACTCACGAGTTAGAGACGTTGCATCATTTCTCCTCCAGGGCTTTATATTAGGCTTTCGTAGGCGGGAGTATGTAGATGTTGAGTCAAATGAGCGCACGTTTCTGACACAAAGGAATCCGTTGTTCCCACGACAGAAAATCTTACGTAAGATCCCCGCCTGTGTTTCACCCGACTGCAACAAACAAACAGTGCGTTGATCATCGCGGCATGCTTCTGGTTGACGATGCCCTTTCTTCCACCGTCCACCACGCCGTTCACATCGCACCGCTCCACCATCCACAGATCTCGCAGCTGCAGGACCCTTTGCACCCTTGGCTCTTGTTACCTTATCTAAAGTTGACATCAAAGACCCGGATCTCGTGCGCTCTACATACATACCTGCCCTTCTGCGAGATGCCGTCCTGTCAAATCTCGGCGCTTCGTCAAAGCCGTCGCCGATGCTCGCCGAGCACTCCGGAAGTGTGAGAGTTTTATCAGCATCCTGCTCATCGTCAGTCATCGCACAATGGCATGGGGATAAGGTTGGGTTCCCGTGTCTCACAGACGCTCGTCGATTATCAGACCAAGACATTGATTCTGCCGTGTGGCACAGGTGTACATACCGAGTGTTGTCGATGTGCCCTGCCAGGCCTTGTTCCCCTCTCCCATCCTTGCTGGCACCATCGTTGCGAAGGGCCAGTCGAGCTCAATGGTGAATGACTCAGATCTGCATTTGAGGTCAGAACTGCCCAGCTTCCACACCGCACAAGAGGTCCGAAGGTCCTCCAAGGTGAGGTTGGCTTTCCATGTGTACAACATGGAACGCCCAGCCCAGCGGCCAAGAAAGCCCACACAAAGGACAGGCAGTCGACAGATGTCGACCGGCTTTGTCCCATTTGCTCAACGTAGAAAGGAAAGGCTATCAGCTCATCTAGGGAAGGTGGGACAAAGACAGCGACGGCTGAAGAGGGAAGGGCATAAAGAGAGGAGTCTGGCTCACACGCTCAAGGTCGGATTCTTATCACCCACATTCTCCTCCAACTTTCCCACTCTTCGATCTTACGGCCTTACAGCTCTCTGACACATCTGGCATCATGTCGCCCCTGGTCCATCTTTTCGAACAGGCCGTCGACCAAGTCGAAGCTGACGCCAGCGTTCCCAAAGATCTCGTCAACGCAGAACACCGACCTGACGGTGGTCAACCTACCGGTTGCATCATCAGCTGACAGCGCTTCTATCAACTTATCTGTCTACGGGACTGCAAAACGTGAAGTGAGTTGAGGATATCGACTCCATTTACCAGGAGGGGTGGGGGCTGTGCTGACACTGCTGCTTTGCAGGTAACTCGCCCCCCTTCACCCACTCATCTGTGGCCTCATTCGATCGCCGCGTCGACACTTCACCCGTGAATGAGCCGACCACCAAGATCCCAAACCGGTATTCTTCTTGCTTGCTCGCATCACATCGCAAAGTCTCCTTTTCTATCGAGTTTCCAGCTTTCAATTCCCAGGACCGATTTTTTTTACGGCCATCCCCCTCCATAACTTTCGCCTGTCTTTCTCCTTGTTCGATCTGTGATCGATTGTATTTCGCCTCAACCGTGAAGCCAACGACTTTTCTTTGCACGCCGTTCTTATGCTGCGTCCTTGACCTAGCGAGAGTGCTGAGTGAATTTTTGTGGCAGTCGTGGTCAAAGGTGAGTAGGTCCAATTGCAGGTGCTGTGACTGATCGACAGAGTACATCACTTCTTATCCTCCTGCTCGTCGTTACCGCCCTGGGCAAGACTGAGCTCGATGGCGCGCTTGATGGCTTCCTCCTCGTCGATGTCTTCGTCGTCTTCGTCGGCGCCTCCCTCGTCGTCTGCCGTGCTCATTTCGACATCACCCTCGTCAGATGTCGATGTCTCTGTCTTCGTTGGCTTGGCTTCTACGGGTGCGGACGCTGTTGCTGCTGCTGTGGAAGTGGAAGTGGTCGCGGCTTCAGTGGTTGTCGCGTCCGTGCCCTCTGGTACTGTGGCGAGGGAGCTGGATGCGGCGGCACCACCAGGCTCGGTTGCGCGTTGTCTCGCCTGTTCTTCTTCGAGGGACATCCGCAGGGCCTGCATAGAAGGGGTGTGAGTATGAAAGAGCAAGGCCAGGAGGGACATCCAAGGCGAAACTCACCATAGCCAGTTCGGGATCCATACTGGGGTCGACGCCGAACTCGAAATTCCCTTCACCACCTGACCGTGCGCTAGGACCTGCGCCACCGCCTTCGCCCTCCTCATACAGCAAGGACGAGCTCAGGATGATGTCCGAAAGCAGTTGAGATCCCGCGGGTATGTTGAGCAAGCGACTGCGTCGGGGTTGAGAGAATGCATGCATTTAGTATGTTTGCGTCGAGGGACAGTATCGTTGGATCAAGACTTAAGCTCACCTGTTCTCCCCGCTGTTGACAGCCTCCACAAACTTGGCCAACTTGTCTTCATTCTTCTCGTCTTCGCCAAAGTTGATCACGTCAACAGCGACGTTGTTCTTCTTGAGTTTCTTGCCGAGCTTGATCAAATCCGCCTCTGGTTCATCGAGCGGTGACCCTACAAATGCGATGATTCGTTGGCGCTGGTTCTTATTTTGACGGTGCTTGAGTGCGAGCTGGGCAATGTTGATCCCCGTCCCCAGGTTGGAGGTGCCGGCGATCTTGGAGGAGTGAAGTGCTGTGAGGATCTTGCCGATGTCCTGAGTGAGCGTGACGAGGACCTCGGGGCTGATCAGAGGTGGTGTAGAGAGAGTCAGCAAAGTGGACCCCGCGTGCATATGCGCTGATTCTGGGACGTACCTCTTGCCTGCCATGGTCATGAGACCGACGACGTTTTCGGGATTGGAGTTGGTCTTTGCATCGAAGAGCATGTTGACGGCGTCTGTCTGTGCCTCCCATCTGGAGGGAGTGTAGTCGCCGTTGCGCATCCACTCCGAGTTGTCAAGGCTGTCAAGGATCAGAAGAGTAGGAGGACGATGGTCAGTGTTTTGTGTGAGAGTGCGCGCGCTTCTAGAGAAAGACTCACACAAGCATTGTTGCTTCGAGGACCATGATGAGTAGCAGAGATGGGTTGTGTGGTTGATCCTATTTGCTGTTGTTGTTGTGAACGTCGTCGATGGCAGCAGCTGACGCGTTGGTGGGATTCAGTTGCTGGCTTGAGCGCAAGTAACAAAGACTCTGCTCGGAGCCTTTTGGGGCTTTTGAATCACGTGACTGGTTCAGCGCTTGACCTCGAGGTCGACCTTAACGCCGTCGCTGCCATTGACTACCACATACACACTCACTCATACACTCATACACTCACTCACAGACCCACGCAGAGGAAAAGAGGAAAGAGGAAGCGACAATGACAGCAAGGATCTGCGATGTATGGGCAGACAACCTCGAACACGAAATGGCAGCACTGCGCGAGGCCATCTCCCACCACCCATACGTTGCCATGGACACCGAGTTCCCAGGCATCGTCGCAAGACCCATCGGCACCTTCAAGGGCTCTTCTGATTACCACTACCAGACACTCAGGTGCAACGTAGACCTCCTCAAACTCATCCAGCTCGGCGTCACCCTCTGCGATAAGCATGGCAATCTCGCTCCTGGTGTCTGCACCTGGCAATTCAACTTCAGATTCAGCATCAAGTGAGTGTAGACGCCTTGTGCGCTTCCTATGCTGCTCCCTCATTCTGCATCCAACGAAGCTCACCTTAAGCCTCGCTTCCACCCATTGATAGTGACGACATGTGCGCACCAGACTCTCTCGATCTCCTGACAAAAGCTGGCCTCGACTTCGAAAGACATGAGCGGATAGGCATCGACATCGAACACTTTGGCGAGCTCATGATCACATCCGGCTTGGTCCTCTTTGACGACGTCAAGTGGGTCAGCTTCCACAGGTGAGTCGTCTCATTATGCGCAGAGTTTCAACGCGTCATGCAATCTGAATAGACTTCTCTATCCGCTCGTAGCGCATATGACTTCGGATACCTGCTAAAAGTCGTCACAGCATGTCCCCTCCCACCACAAGAAGCCGACTTCTTCGCACTCCTGCGCGTCTACTTCCCCTGCATCTACGACATCAAGTTCCTCATGCGCTCATGCAAATCCCTCAAAGGCGGACTCCAAGACGTCGCTGACGATCTCCAGGTCAGCAGGATAGGTCAACAGCATCAGGCCGGAAGCGACTCGCTCCTCACAGCGACAACCTTCTTCAAGATGCGCGCAAAGTACTTCAACGACGAGATCGACGATCGGAAGTATCTCGGATGTCTCTACGGGTTCAGCGTCAGCAATGCTCAGCATGCGAGCGCAGTCGCTGCTCTCTCCAGCGGGGCCAATGGTCCCAACGGGCATCACAACTCTCTCGCCGCCCTCACCGCAGGCGCAGTACACTTCAACAGCGCCCACATGAACACATGAGAAAACCAGGCTCTTGTCGTCGCTAGTCTGCCCAGTCCGTTCTTATCCCGTGCTTGTCCTGTGTTCTCATTCGCGATCTTGGAACTTTTGCCGTCACATCCAGGGGGGTTCTCTGCATCATTCATCCCATCAGCTCCTTTCTTTCCCTGGCGCCTTCTTCCCCATCTTGTCAATCTGATGTATAGATACCAAACCAGTCCTGTTCCCAAGCATAATTGCAGCAATACTTACACTTGTCCTCCATTCGACTTGCCAGCTTGACTGAGAACTCACACAAGTGCATGTGAAGCGCGAGTCCACAACGACAAAGCTTCAGCACAAATTGAGCGTTCGCTGGTATTGATTACTTGTCCGAAACATCAAGCAGAGAGACCGCGTTTCTTCCGCTCCTCTCGCGTGTCCAGGACTTTGGGCCCACCCTCCGCTGTCAGAATCTCAACCCCGTGTTCGGTGATGAGAAGGGTTTCCTCCGCCGCTGCCGAGTGAGCACCGTCGACTGTTGATACCGTCCAGTCATCCGGCCACGACAGATCTTTCCAATTCGAGCCCAGGTTGATCATCGGTTCGATTCTGGGTAACAGGAAGATAAAAGGGATCAGCTCAGGCGCTCAAGAAGGTGTCAAGGGTCTTCGAGCGCTACTCACGTGAAAATCTGAGGTCGAACAGCGAAGGTATGCAAGCGATCAGAAGTCAGCGTCAAGTACCTCAATGATAGACTTCGCACTCAACTCACATGCCCTGGCTGCATCGTTCCCCATGCCTTCTTCGTCCTGTGATGGAATACTGTAGGCGCCCCATGGAAGAAGCGACCGATACCGTGGCCGGTATAGTTCTTGACCACAGCGCATCCCCGCGACTCGGCAAGAGGCTGGATCACCTTTCCGATCTCTGCGAACGGTACGCCCGGCCCGCAAATGGCAATCGCGGCGTCAAGGCACTCTCTGCAGAGCGAGGAAAATGGGGGCCATACATGAGTGTCTACTTGGATGTCTGGACCCCTGATCTTCAGATACGTACCGAGCTGTTCGGATCAAGAGCATCTTTTCCTCGTCTTTCTCGGCCTTGGGTCCGATAGGGAATGTAGCGTTTCTGGTCAGAGGGAAGAATCTGTTCAGATGGATGCTCATAACATTTGCGAGCAGCAACAATTGCTCACAGGTCTCCGTGATAACCTGAGAGAAGATGAGCCGAATACGGAGGTGTGAGCATGAATGCGTTCTAGACGCCTGGGAGCGCAAGCTACGGAACTTACCGTTGTGATATAATGTGACATCTTCGGACAGTTGAGCGGAAATGAGAGTGAGCAGATGTAGAGACATACGAGATCGGCCATGCTCAAGCTCACCGATATTCAGTGTATCTCCGTCCTCAAGTGGTCTTTGATCTGGAATCCCATGGCAGATCACCTCGTTCACAGATCTGCAGGAAGCATGGAAACCACAGAGATTAGCGCCGCCTGTCTCGAACGTCGTTTGAAGCGCAGGAAGGATACGCACGTGCATACAGACTTGGGATACCCGTGATACCCAAGCGGTGAAGGGTATGTGTCGCGCTTGATGGCTTCCTCAAAGCAGATCTTGTCCAGCTCGTCGGTCGTAACTCCTGGCTTCGCAGCAGCAGCTACCGCCATCAACACCTCTCTGCCGAGCTGTTTTGTCAAAAATGGTATCCTGGTTCAGCGCAAGGCAAGGTCGCAACATTTCTAGCTGAGCAGTAGCATGACTCACGATCGCTGCCTTGCGCACACCTTCCTGATCGGCTGCGGTGTTGACTCTGATGTTGCGCGAGCTGAACAGCTGCAGTGAAGGCACAATCACAAAGGGAGTATCATCAGCTTCGCAGATCTCACACTCATGGAGCAGACTGGGAGGGGGAGGGACTGTTTTCCACAGGGGGTAAAGCCACAGCGTACCTCCCACCAGAACGCCGCTCTGGACATCCAGAACCCGACATCTAAGCGCAGGAGACCGAACACATAGGAACGCACCGCTTCTTCACGCGCATAATTCGGACGGCGAATGTGGGCTGGGATTTGCGGCCGCGGGGAGAGCGGATAGGCTGGCCGGACAGAGCCTGAGTATGTGAAGGTCGGGAAGGGGTCGAAGACCGCCGAGTCTGTGCTTCGTTCGTTCTGCTTTTCGGTGACAGCCATGTTTGCGGCGGTCGTTCTTCGCAATCAGAGAGTACTGAGTACTGAGTACTAGGGTGTTTCGCCAGTGGAGGGCTGGGTTGCGCGCTTGCTGGATCCTCAGAGCCCGAACTGTTGAATGCACCACTATACAATTTACACTTCTTTTTGCTTTTTTGCTCCGGAAATAACGGGCAGGCACTCGCTCGCGTGGCTTTCACATAGGGAGGCATAGGGAGTGAGTGGGATAAGTACTCTTCGGAATGCTCTTCGAAAAAGTAGTGACCCCAAATACCGCCCTGGAGCGGTACTCGGGCCCAACGGTTGTCGGTTATCATCTCCAATTTTTTTAAGTAACTAAAAAAAGCCCTCTCCTGGGGAGAGGGCCTCCAAGCTCAATGATGAAGACAAGCTCAATGAAAAAGACGAAACTTGTGCATTCCTTGAATTTCTCCTCCTCGCTATGCCTTCATTCTTCATCCGCATCAGCAAACTCGACATTCTCTTCTTCCTCATCCTGCCTCCTGTCCGCAATCCCTCGACGCCGCTTTGCCTCTCGTCGAGCTTCAACGTGTGTTTTGTGCCAACCTTCCGACTTCCTCTTCTTGACATCCTTCTTGAATTTCACCCACTCTCGTCGTTCCTCCTCCTTTTGTTCCTGATCCAACTTCTCCTGAGCTATTTCCCTTGCCTCCTCCGCATACA
>RDSH01000145.1:0-37379 GCA_009428295.1 Tilletia walkeri
CGGGGGAAGGGCAAAAGTGATCAGTGATCGAGGTGATCGCTCAATAGAGTGATCGACTTTTCGAGGTACGACTGTATCGCCTCACGCAAAAAGACGGCCGGTTTTTGAAAATGAATCCGAGCTGAGTGCAGGGAGATCGATTGCAGGACTGAAATCCGCTCACTGGCTGAACTGAAATATGTATAGCACTGCTTCGTTCTCCAAGCTCCAGCTCGTCCCTCCCTCACTCGAATTTATGAAGTCACCGTGGCATACAGCAAGTTGCAAAAGTCTTGGGACTGGATTCGGAGTGAAGAACTAACCCTATAATGTATCCTTTCGCCAGATCTTTCATAACCGTTATACCATTCTTGAAGTCAGCCAATTTGGCTAACATGCGAGAATGGCCGCTGATGGCGCTCAAGGAAGGTCTCGTGTCCAGACAACGAACTTGAAACGGACAGAGAGCCGTGCATCGACGAAAGTGTGAAAAAAAGGAGTTTGTAGAAGATTGATGGTGACAAGGTCAAGGGCTCGCGGAAATTCTAGGACAAGTGACTAAGGAGCGAGCTCGTCAGGGCCGCTAGTATTGGTTCGAGGCAGTTATCAAAAGAAGGCAGTGTTCGAGGGAATTGATGATGGAAAGAAACGAGCGGACTTGGAAGGGCGGTGTGGTGCGTCAAATCATCTGAAATGACCGCAGCGATTGGCAAGGAGAGAAAGCGGGTCGAACGGCTGGGCAAGTGCTTGTAGATTATGGGTTGGGTGACATCGCCGAACTTGCCTTTGTAATGCGGGTATTGTCCGTATTTTGATGGTATGTGAGGGAGGGACCGTCCCAAAGCAGGTGAATCCCACTCTAATGTCTGTATTTGGCGTGCGGTCGGAGAATAGACCAGTTGATTGTCATGAGTCAGCTGGGAGGATAAGCAGCTAGAGCCTGCGCTTGACGCTGACGTTGACGAGCCTGACGTCGACGACCTCCAAGAGGCCACCAACCCTCCGGCCACACTTCCTCAACCTAGAGGAACGCGATCGCCGCAGCAGCAAAGAAGGTAGCGAGAACCATGCCCGTGCTGACCAGAGCCTCGTACGCGGTGGCCTCGGCACCGTAACGCGGCCGCGTCCGAGTCGCACCAGCCGTGCTGGGCTTGATGTTCGATCCAGCTGCGTTGTTGCTTGGGTTGGTGGGGACGACACCGCCTTTACCCGCTGCTGCACCTGCGCCTGAGCCGGTTCCGGTTGCGCCACCTGTGCCAGGAGTATTCGGGACGGGAGTGGGACCAGGGCGAGGAGGCTGGTTGGCGTTGTTTGGGTCGGGGGAATTCGCCGTCTTGTACCCGTTTGTGGGCGAGTTGACGTCCTTGCAGTTGTGCAACACTGGCGGCGGGTGTGGGTCGGGAGTCTTGGCGTCGCCGTGGTGGAAGACGACGTTGTCGTAGATACCGGGGAAGTATGGGTCCTCGCCCTCACAGGAGTCGAAGGTGTGCTGGGTGGGGTCGTAGCCGATGGTAGAGGGCATGTTCCAGCCGCAGCCCTGTGAGATAGAACCAGTATATGAGCTTTCCGGTGAGAAACACAACCCTGATGATCTAAGAGAAAAACTCACCTCGGTGTCGTAAATATGTTGGCACCTCTGCCAAGCCAAGGGGTCGGACGGGTTGCACGCTCGGAAGCAGAACTCGGAGTCCGAGATGAACATCATCCACTCGTCAATCTGCTGGTCCTTGCCGGTGAAAACGTTGGTATAGACGAGACCACCGATGGGGTTGCCGGTACCTGTTCCAGTTGGGAAGGGTAGAAGACACTGTCAGAACTGCCTAACTAGATCTGGTGCCGTGGACATGAGAGTGTAATACGAACCAGCAGCACCGTGCGGGTCGAGCTCTCCACCGTCATCACCCTTCTTGACGCCGAGAACAGTCAGATCACCGGTACCGAGAACCTCGACGTAGTACTGCGTCTTGAGGAAGTGGATGGAGGTGAAGCTTCCGTCCGGGATCAATCTTGTACCGTAGCCGTCCTTGGTGCAGTAGGCGACTTGCTCGGTTTCAGTGTCACCGACCTCGGAGGGACCGTTTGGAGGACCGAAGAGGCAGAAGTCGGTCGCACTGTTGATGCGAATAGTCTGGCCTGCAGATTCATGGTTGGAGTGTGACAATGCCAGATGTCAGTGGAGATTCCAATACGATGGGCTGCCCTCCTGCAGGAACACTCACACAATGCCGTTGGCGACGACTTGCCGTACTTCTTGACACACTGGTTGGTGCCGACTTGTCCCGTCTGCCAGGTGTCTGGAGGATTGTCGAGGGTGAACTGGGGAGGGCCCTTCTGAGCAGCGCGAGCAAAAACGTTGCTCGCAGCAATGCCTGAACCAAGGTTGATCCCATGGTCGACGCCTCGAAGGCTGATGGCTCCGTGTGAACGCATAGGACTGTACTTGCTGTATGGGTGGCTTCAAAGGCGATGGGTAGGAGGTCAATGAAGGAGCAGTGACAGGGAGAAGGGAAGAGGAAAAGAGATGGAGGAGAAAGGGGATTGTCAGAGAGCGACGCCCAGAGGGGTTCTCATATATGCGATTTGGTTAGAACCAGCGCACCATGCTAGGAATGGGTGATATTTCCACCCCTCATCGGAGGAGGCTGCACATCTCTTTGAGGCGCCAGCCATGTCTGTCGGTCCGTCGTCCTGTTACGGATTGGGCTGCACGTTCATTTCATCTTCCTGCTGGTCGATAGAGACGGAGATGAGGTGAGGGATCGCGTCGAAGACCGAGATGCCTCTCTGATCACGTCGGCTAAACCGGCCGCGGTCGTGCAGAGAGACAGATGGCAGAGTTGAAATGAGATGAAACCAGCGGGTGTGAGAGGAGGAAAGGCGGGTTGCTGTGTGCTTTTTGGGAAGAGATGGGAGAGACAACCGATCAGCAGGAAAGAGAGAAGAGGGTCAGCCTTTCAAGCGAGGACGGACATGGCGACGGTGGGCGGAGAGACGAGGTCAGAAACAACCGCTCAACCCTCCCTGCCGTATGTGTGACTATGACTACCTCATTTCCATTCTTGTCTCTCGTCGTCTTCACGGCTCGCCATCTTGCATGCATGCATGGGTTGTCGAGTATGGAGAGCCCTCGACACAGAGCAGACTCTCCGCTTGACATCGCCTCTTGCCTGGGTATGGGATGGTCCTCCTTGCTTCCCCCTCCCTTGGCCGCTTAGCTTGGCGGTGTGTGGCAGGACGTGCGATGTTGGAACATGGGACTCAATCAATTGGCTGTAGATAGACTGCGGTCGAAGGTGGGACAGTCGGCGTTTTGGAGTGTACTTTGCTCAAACGCCGGCAGCATGGGCCCGCCATTCCTCGCTCCGACCTCCTTGGGGACTTGCCTTGGCAGGGAGATCCACTTCCCCCCATCTTCCAAGACTTGCTCTCTCTCTCCCTCTCCTCTGCGAACATGGTCGTCAGCTCTGCACAGCTCGAAGAAGCCATTCGCTCAAAGATCGAAAACGTTTCGACCGTCGTAAGCATACACAGCATGGAGAATGACATTCCTGCCTGCATCGAACTCGGCTTATGAGTGACTCCTTCTGTGATCTGCAGATTGTCTCCGACGTTTCTGGCGGCTGCGGACAAGCATACGACGTTGTCATTGTCAGCGACGCATTTGAAGGGTACGTCGCGTTCGCTGGCCGGCTTCCGTTCATGCACTTCTCGTTGCAAGGTCTGACCGCTCATTACTCTACCCTTGGCACCGTTCGATCATCAGCATTCCTACGCTCAAGCGTCACCGCATGGGTATGTTTTCTCCTACATTCGGCGATATATAAAGGAAGAAGTGCTGATCAACGATGTCTGATACGCTGTGCATACAGTCAACGACCACCTCAAGGACCAGATTGCCCAACTCCACGCCTTCTCGCAAACAACAATGACTACAAAGCAATACGCTGCGCGCGCAGCATCAGATGCTGCTCCAGCGTCTACCTCCTCCACCACCTCCTCACTACAGACGGCGGCTACATCGGGCGCACCGGGTACAGGCCAGAAGTCCAGCACCCAGCACGGCCGGACTCCCTCGGCCATCTCGATCCCAGAGCTGACATTGACGACGGACACAGCTTCTGGTGATGGTGGATTTGGAGGCGGGTCAGGGTTGGCGAGTGGACAGCTGACACCCAGTAGCAGTGTGAGCATGGTGGGTGAAACTCCATCACCAGTGCCCCAGAGTCCACGCATTTCCCGCTTGCAATTGAGCAAGCTGCAGAGGTGAGTTTCAGCTTTCTCTCTTATTCAAAACGGGAGGCGTTGACTTGCTGAACATTTGGTTTTCTTTTTACAGTGTCGAGTTCTGGCTCAGCCTGCGCGACTTCCTGGAAGGCCAATTCGGCGCGGGTGCAGCTGCAGCGGCCGCCGCTCCTGCGGCTTCCCCTTCGCTTGAGGCAGCGCCCACAACCGCAGGTGGTCGAGCGTCACCTTCACGCGGACACTCGCCCAGCAACTCAATCTCCCTTGCGCGTGCACCTGGTGAGGCGGAGGCAGCGCAAGTTTGGGAGAATTTCTTCCTGTCGGCCAAGGACCATCTCAGTGCGAGTGAGATCGCGCGGGTGCGGGATGTTGTTGGGTGAGTATTAGCTTCAGGAGATGAAGAGAATTGGCCGTGTGCTCACCTGATTTCTTTCCTTTTCGTTACTGGCTGCACCATCTAACAGGTACACTGCTCAGGTAAGATAGCTGTCACTTTCCGTTACCATCCTGTCGCTTCCAATGCGTATACTGATCTGCTTACTTTGGCATTTGGTGCTCAGGGCGGCGTGTAAGGAATCGGGCATCAAGGTCCGGACCTCCTCATCCTACCCTACTCTCGGTCTTGCTTCCGTCCCCTCCAGCCTCGATGGCATTCGATGATGTCTCTTATGGGTCTCTCCCAGCCTCTCTCACGCTTTACCCAACTGGCTCTATGCTATCCTTCCAAATCATTGCGTACCACTCACATACGGTATTATCGGAAATGGTCTGTAAGTCGGAAACCTTGGCAAGGGATGCAGCAATGCATGCTGTGAGTGCCAAGCCGGAGTCGCGCACGAGCCACAGCGCAGATAGAGCAGCATGCTGGTCCATGGATGCTGCCTCGCTCTGGTATCTGTAACGAAGCACCTGCAAGCCTTGGATCCACGCGTTCCACAGAGTCCAGACTCCAACCTCCTCTCACCGAACTCTCTCTCCGCATCGACAGGTCCCCGCGACGAGCGAGTCCGAGACCCCCACACGCGCGTTATTTTTGGGTTTGTAAGGCTGTGACTTTGAGTGTTTGTAATGGGATTGTAATGCGTAATGGAAGGCTACGAATTTCAAGAGACGTCACAACAACACCCAAAGTGGAGGCAGGTCCGTGTGACGCTCAGTCCAGTCAGTCCCTTGCCCGCTCGCCCTCGACTACCACCACCATCCCCTGCTGCTTCTCCTTCTGTATCAGCAAACCACTACCACACAAGGAGATCTCATCAACCCATCATGGCCCGCTCAGCATCTGTCGAAGTCGGCCCCGAGGCTCCTAAGGGAGAGGGAAGGATCCGCCGGTCCTTCCTCAGCGTCGACAAACTCGCGACCACGCCCACACCAGACATCACCACCATGGTCGATCTCTTCTCTAGCTCGCTCAAGAGTGAGTGCTCCATATCTCTCTCTACTACTTGTCTCTAAAGATGCGCTGACCTTTTTATGTTGCTTCATCAGACTACCCCAACCAGCCTGTTATGGGATGGCGTGACATCGTTCGCACACACGAAGAGGAGAAGGAGATTACCAAGGTCGTCGACGGCCAAGAAGTCAAGGGTAAGTTTGCTTACACTTCCAGCATATTCACTCACACGTGCTGACGATTTGGCATTGCCGCTTCACAGACAAGAAGAGGTGGACCCTTTACGAGCTGGGCAACTACCAGGTTAGCATTTTGGCAGCCCGCACTCGGCTAGTCCGTGCGCCTTCCAGTCCGTTGACTGTTATCTCATATCCTTTCTCTTGTATCGATTCCTACAGTACATGACTTACACTCAGCTCGACCAGAAGATCAAGCACACCTCCAGCGGTCTCGCTCACCTCGGCCTCGGCCCCGACACGCGCTTCAACATCTACGCCAGTACCGCGTAAGTTGTAGATAAAATGGCCTCCCATACACCTATGTTATTGAAGCTGACAGGATTTGTTCTCTCCTCAGTCCCAACTGGCAGCTTCTCGCTCACTCGTGCTTCCGTCAGGCCATTTGCTTCTGCACAGCCTACGACACTCTCGGCGAAGAAGGTCTGAAGCACTCCATCAACGAGCCCGAAGTCGTCGGTATCTTCACCAATGCCGAACTTCTCGGAACCCTCGGCAGCGTTATCAGCGACACCCCTACCCTCAAGTACGTCATCTACGACGGCGAGGCTGCTCAGTCCGACCTCGACAAGCTCACCCAGAACGCTGGTGAGCGCGAAGGATTCCGCGCTATCCACCTCGACGAGCTCATCAAGCTCGGACAGGCGAACCCCGCTGAGATCCGAAAGCCCAATCCTGAGGACACCGCCTGCATTATGTACACCTCTGGTTCGACGGGCGCTCCCAAGGGTGTCATTCTTTCTCACTCCAACTTGATCGCTGCCGTTGGTGGTATCAAGCTCTTGTTGGTCGACTACCTCCGGCCGGACGACACGTTCATCGCGTACCTGCCCCTCGCCCACATTCTCGAGTTCATCGTCGAGACTGCCATGCTCTTCATGGGTCTTACCATGGGCTACGCCAAGGTCAAGACACTCACCCAGGCCAGCGTAAAGAACTGTGATGGTGATCTCAAGGCATTCGCACCTTCGCTCATGGTCGGTGTTCCCGCGGTGTGGGAGATGGTCCGCAAGGGTGTTCTCTCCAAGGTGAACGCTGCGGGCGGGATCAAGAAGAGTCTGTTCAACGGCGCGTACACGCTGAAGAGGAACAAGGTTCCTCTGTTGAGCAGTGTTGCGGATGCGGTTGTCTTCAAGGCGATGAAGGAGCAGACGGGTGGCCGACTTCGATTGGCGCTCAGTGGTGGTGCGGCGATCAGTAAGGAAACGCAGGAATTCTTGAACTTGACGCTTGTGCAGCTTCTCCAGGGTTACGGTATGACTGAGTCCTGCGGGTGAGTTCTTCTTCCACTTGCTTACGCGCCTTTTCTTTGCGGGTTGCGCGTGTTTACTGACGTGTTTGGCTTTGATATTTTTGTCAGCATGTGCGCTATATTGACGCCCGAGTTCTTCACGTCGTACGGTCCCGTCGGTGTGCCGGTGCCTGCGATCGAGGTCAAGCTCAAGGATGTTCCCGATGCCGGCTACTTCAGCACGAACGACCCTCCTCAGGGTGAGGTGCTGATCCGTGGACCTGCTGTCACGAAGGGTTACTTCAAGCGCGACGATATCACAAAGGAGACCATTACCGATGATGGCTGGCTGATGACGGGTGATGTTGGGCAGTGGAACAAGGATGGTACGCTTTCGCTGATTGATCGGAAGAAGAACCTGGTCAAGCTCTCCGGTGGCGAGGTGAGTGATTCTTTCATCCCTGTGTTTAGAAGTGAAGCTGGCGTGAGACTGAGAACTTGCCGTTCTTTTCTCGCCCACAGTACATTGCGATTGAGCGACTCGAGTCTACGTACAAGTCTTGCAACCTGGTCGCGAACATCTGCGTGTACGCTTCCTCGGACGCCCGCCAGCCGATGGCGATCATTTTCCCTCGGGAGGACAACCTCCGTGCTGAGCTCAAGGACGGCAGCATTGTGTCAGCGTCGGAGGCGAAGGATGCCGAATTGGAGGACCTGTGCAAGAACGACAAGGTTCGACAGCTGATACTGAAGAGTGTCAATGCTGTTGGCAAGAAGGCTGGGTTCAAGTCGTTGGAGCAGTTGCAGACTATATTGCTTTCGCCAGAGGAGCTGCCTCTTACGGCTGCGCAGAAGTTGCAGAGGAAGGAGATCCAGGAGATGTACAAGGATCGGATTGCCAAGTGAGTGTTTCTCATAGTCCCTTTTACGTTGTTGAAGTTGTGCAAGCGCTGACTGGATTTTGATTGCTTGTGCGTATAGGGTCTACCCCTGAAGCGGCGTCTGACTGACTCGCTTTGAAGATCGAAATGACTTTCTGTTATGGTCTATTCCCGCGTTCGCACTCGACTGGCGACACTTCTCGATTCTCAAGTCTTCCCTTCGACGATTCTCCTCTCGACTTCTAGGTTCCCTTCTGACTATCTCTCCGGCGGAACTAAGGCGCATGCCGACCGTAGTACGGCTTTCGTCCCTTCGCCCCCGCCCAGTCCGGACCATTCATCAAGCGATACCCTTCCGCCCAACTTTCCCTTGCCCTCGCACCGCACCAACGAAGCCCGAACCCACCGCTCTCCTCCTCGTTCCTTTCGGGTGTTAGTGGATGGGACGATGGACGCCCTCTTCCCTTCTCCGAGCCTGTGATTTCAGCCTGAGTTCGCTGTTGCTTTCCTCTCTCTGTGTCTCCCTCTCTCCCGGCTGCGGACCAGCTCGACCCTCTTGGTATTTGATTCTGTTCTCTCTTTTGACTGATGAATGCGTGATGAAGTTTCCCTTTGTGTCGGTTGCTTGCGGGAAGAGTGGGAAGCCGGAAGCGGGTGTATGCGGTGTTGGTCTGGATGTTTTTGCCTGAGACTGCAGAGATCAACACTCTATCGTCTCACCTTCAGCTCCACGCAACACGGAAAGGGGAGGCAAGACAGCAACGCTCCAGGCAGATCAGAGAGAATGCTTTGCTCGCGTGGATGTCTGTGTTGCTTCTGTGTTGTTCTGTGTGTGTGTGTTGAATCGAGAATGTATGCTGCGTTTTCCGGATGTTGGCCCGCTCGAGCCTCTTGTTGTTCGCCTTGATGAGCTTCAGCCGATCGACAATTGGAAGAGAGAACGCTCACCACCACCTTCACGACCTCGACCTCCCCTTCCTCCCTCCCATTCTCTCTCAGCAGGTGTCAAGTGGTAAACAGGCGGGCACTCACTCAGCATTTCTCCCAGTCCCAGTCTCCTCCCCCTTCCCGCATTCATTCACTCACTCACACACACACACGCACAAATGGCATCTTCAGCATCAGCATCAGGGTCATCCTCCTCCTCCTCTTCACAGGCGCAGCAGCTACCGACACAACAACAACAACAACAACAGTCACAACCACAAAGCAATGGAGCATCATCGCAGGACGAAGCAGCTGAGCGAAATAGGTGAGTCTCTTTCTCTCGCTGTTTTCGAGGATTGTGGGTTGGGTGTATGCGCGCAGTTGGAGGTTGCCCTGTTGATACGGGGCTGGACACGGAGTTGGAATGCCATCTGGCATCAGGATGAGGAAGGGATTGCGAGGATCACTGTCGAGCGGCGAGACTGCGTCCCATGGGTGGTGCTTTTGGGTTGGAAGATAGAGGCAAAGGGGAACTTTGGTGGTCTGCGATGATAACAGTGACTGACACTACTTTGCTCCTACTCTTCCGTTCTCTCCGTCTCTTCACCCGTCCTGCTCTTCGCTATGCGCACCCTGTACATCTGCTACGGCCTCATCAACCGATCGACTTTGTCCCGACCGCGCGCATCCTCTACCTTCTCGCTCTCGCACTCGCACAAATCGGTACCTCCGTCACGCTTGCCCTAAATCCATCAACTCATCCTCGCTCCTCCAACTCCAAACCCATGCACTCGACATTCACCTCCTCCCCAACCATCACTCTCAGCGTCATCATCAAGGTCGGCATGGTCGGTGATTCCCAGATCGGCAAGACGAGTCTGATGGTGCGATATGTGGAGGGAAGCTTTAATGAGGATTACATCCAGACTTTGGGTGAGTAAGCCAGCTTCTCGCGCAGCTCACTGCCGGGTCTCCGCTCCAGATTCGGGCTCTCGCTCCGCTTCCTGTCTCTTGACGGGAAGAGGGAGAAGGGTCCGAATCGGTGGTCACTGGTGGTGCTGCGCGCAGCCTCAGTGTATCAGCTCCTTGATGCGCACTGCTGCTCTTTCGCTTACTCACGCACCTGTTCCTTCTCTCTGCCCTGTTCTGCCCTTGCTACGCCGTCTTCTCCGCCTCCTCCATTCTGCAGGTGTGAATTTCATGGAGAAGACCATCAGCATCCGGAACACAGAGATCACATTCAGCATCTGGGACCTCGGCGGGCAACGAGAGTTCGTCAACATGCTGCCATTAGTCTGGTGAGTCAGATAGCTTGCGCTCTCGCTCTTGCTTTCGTTCGCTCTCGATCACTGACCCGAGCCGCGAACTGCGCTTTTTCGTTTCTTCGCCAGTAATGATGCTGTCGCGATCCTGTTCATGTTCGACCTTTCAAGAAAAAGCACGCTCAATTCGATAAAAGAGTGGTACCGGCAAGCAAGAGGGTTCAACAAGGTATGCCTTAAGCCTTCCTGCGCTGGGAATTGTGCTTGCTCATTCTTGAGGAAGGAGCTGCGGCGTACTGACTGATTCTGCTGTTCTCCTACATAGACGGCGATTCCATTCCTAGTAGGGACGAAGTATGACCAGTTTGCAACATTCGCGCAGGAGGAGCAGGAGGAGATCACGAAACAGGTGAGGCACAAATGACGAAGCCTAGGAAGCGATACCGAATTTGGGAACTGACGGCGGACTTTTTCCTCTTCCCCTCATTAGGCACGGAGATTTGCAAGGGCAATGAAGGCGCCATTGATATTCTCGTCAACATCACATTCCATCAATGTGCAAAAGATCTTCAAGGTATGATTGGTCAGCTAGCACGCGCAAGTCGGAAACCTCCCCATTGACGTTCATTTTCCTTATCTTCTTGCCCAGATCATATTATCGAAGGCCTTCGACTTAAAGTGCACGATTCCAGAAATCAAGGGCATCGGAGAGCCATTGCTGATCTACGTGAGTTGGAAATCCGTTCACTTGAAGAAAGGGCGTTGTGCTCACCTATTCTATCTTCGATGCAAACAGGTCGAGACGTAAATAAAGCAAGGCGATGCCATCCCCTGCAACAGAGCCAGGCAGAACCCAGCAAGCTTCCCTTCTCCTGAGCAAGTTCTCGTCCATCCCGTGTTCTTTCTTCCGCCTCCGCACCAAGTAACGTCGCACGTCTCGCGCCACTTTCATTCTTCGCTTCTGGTCACCATCTCGAGAATCCTCCCCGGTCGCACTTTGGAGGTCCCAAGCCCCCCCAAAAACCAACCTGTCCTTTCCTCTCTCTCCTCCTCCCGATACGCGTTAATCTATCATGGAGGCGGTCGTCTTGGCTGCACATCGCACATCGATCTCAAAGCTCGCGTCTGCTTTCGTTCCATGGTACGGAGAGACTACGACGAGCGGATAGACCGACCTCTCGCGTGTGTGTTGGCTAAGGACCATACTCCTCCTTCTCGTCCCCTCTTCCGAGATCGTCAGACTTTTTCTTTCATACCCTTCGGCAGCGACTTGGTTTCCCGACAAAGCCCAGCGACAAAGCCCAAAAACACTCATAAAGAAGGTCGACGAACCGAATAGCTTAAAAACAAACCATTCTCCCTCAACACAAAGGCAGGTCTGGGACCTTCCGATTCTCTTCTCTCTCCGCGGGACCCGGTCGAGAGACATTACTCCAGACCAGAAACGCGCAACGAAGACGGGCCCCTCAAGCTCGCGCTCGAGAACAGCTTGCATCGCTCCCTCCCATCGGCTTTTCCAGACACTCGGCATTTCTTCCATATCTCCTCCTCACCTTCGATCCGCGGGCACTAGACGGTCTTATCTTTTCTTCATCCTCTTTCATCAACACACCCACACACACACATTCTTTTTCTTCCCATTTCTCAAAACCCATCATCTCGCTCAATTATCTCCCTTTCAGAACCAGCGGCACCTCTCTCTCTATCTCCTCATCCTTCCTACTCTCGCTTTCTCCTTTTTTTCCATTCGCATTTTTCTTTTTTCCCTCCTCAATCCTTCTCTGTTGCAACTTCCTCTTTTCCTCAAGTCTTTTGGCAACCTCTCAGAAGCACCTAACAAGAACTGCGCGCAGGGCAGGGCGGTGGACAGGAGCGGGCGAATCAAGGTACACAGCGGGAACAACCAGAATTGCGGGCCGATACTACTTTCTCCCTTCTTCCTTCGCTTCGCTCCGATTCCTACATCTTCCTTGGGCCCCCGACGGTGCCCCCCATCCTCGAATCGCGATCCCATCAAGCTCTCAATCCCAGCTCCCCATCTCTATCTACCCCTCGATCCCCCCCGTTGTCGGTTCCATCAAGCGCAAACGCGCGTATCTCACTGTGCACCGACTCGAAGCAATTCAAAAAAGCTCAAAACCCCAGCCTGGCAAGACATCGCGTCTACGTCTGACGTGAATGGAGCGGGTCCTGGTTCTGGGCTGCTGGCATCTGTCACGCAGTGACAGTCGGGGTTCAGACAAGAAAGGTGATGAGTGATGAGCTCGTTTATAAATGTGCATTGCATTTGCCTGTTGCTGGGCAGAGACATCTCCGAGAGGGATTCCTGGATTATACGAGCGGGATGTCCCGAATTAACGACAGACTGCCCAGACAGTAGTCCAACAGCTCCATGACGCGATTCGACTCCGCATGAAGTTCCACCAACAGAAGCCGGACAGCCTCAGCAAGCAGTCGACCCTCGCCCTCGCTCTCATCCTCCTCATCGTCCACTCCAGAAATTTTGACATCCCCATCATCATCTTCCTTCTTGGCCGACCCATCCAATCGGATGCCATTCTCCATGAGCACCTCCCCATGCACTCGCGCAGCAACGGCCACCATGGCTTGCACGGCCTCGTAGTCGAGATGAGCTTGGAGACGGAGTGTCATTGCGCGAAGGAAGTTGATCAAGTCCTTGATGCGCGTCAGGGAGCGAATCTCGAGGTCCAGGGCGGGCGTAGAAAGCGAGTGGAGGTATTGGAACAGTGGTGCGTCTGAACAGTTGGAAAACGGTGGGTTTAAGGAGATGAGCGTGTCAGTTTCCAAGTGTAACCAGATCCAAACTCGAAGGGGGATACTCACGCTTGCCCGTCTCGACCGCAATCCGAAGTCTCCTGCCCATCTCAGACTCCAAATCCAAGATATTCTTCCTCCCACTCCCATTCACTTTTCCCCCATCCATTCCTTCCTCCTTATCCTTACTCTCCGCAGCAGCAGCAGTAGTATCAAAAGCCAACTGCGTCCCCGCAATCTGCGGCAAGAAGAACGGCGCCCGCTCCGGTGCTTTCGGCTTCTCCTTCGGCTTGTTCCGTTGCTTGATCACGTCCAGATTGAGAAGCGTCATCCAGCGCGAGCGCGGCATGGTGCTGAGCGTGATCAGCGGACGCTTGACGAGCTCGTTCTTGTTACCGCCGCCGCGGTTACGTTGCTGCTGCTGCTCAACAAGTTCGAAGAGCTGAGGCGGGCTCGTGTAGAACGTCCTCTGGAGCTCGGGTTCGCCGGCATCAAGGCCAGCGGCATCAGCCAGACCCGCAAGCTCCTCATCCTCAAGGTTTCCCTGTACAGTGGGCAGTTCCATCGCACTCCGCTGCTGCTGTTTAGCCGCATAATCATCCTCATCAATCGACCGCAACGTGACATGTCCGAACATCCCCCGATTCAGCCAGAGGTAGACGCCGACGCTATCGGCATGGACGGTAGCCAGGAAGTCAGAGCTCGGAGAGAAACTCAGACTGGTACACGGACTTGCGGTCTGGAAGAGGTCGATCAGTTGGCCAGAGGGTACGTCGAAGGTCCGTATCCGCGAGTCCGAGGAGGTAACGACGAGCCAACGACCATCGGGAGAGAAAGCCAAGTCGGAAAGGACCGCCGCGCCATCCTGCCCAACTGCAGATCTTCTCGGCCCGCACACGAAGTCACGGACAAGTTGGAAGGTCGAGATGTCGTACAGCCGAACATGAGAATCGCCGCAGAGAATCGCCAACAGACTCGAGTCCGTATGGAGCTGCAACTTGAAGATGGTCGGGTTGCCGGGTACCGTTACCCGATGTAAGACTTTGGTCGACGCAAAGTCAAAGAACGTAATCTTCCCGTCCGCAGTCGACACAATCACATTCCGGTTCAACGCATCGCTCGTGACACCCGTGATCTGCGACCGCTTCACGTTCGCCCCCGAAGCCGCCGACACGCTCCCGCCCGCATTCTTCCCACCAACAGGAGCAGCACTGTCAAAAGTCTTCCTCCACAAGTAACTCTGCATATTCCACATCTGCACTTTCCCATCCTGCCCACCCACAATACCAAAGTTCCCGCACGCAGTGACGTGAACGGCCGTAGCAGCAGGTAATGTACTGTCCGTTCCAAAGGCAAGTCGACGATTCGCTCCCGCCGATGAGGCGCTTTTACCTTTCCCTTTGCCGCTCATGCTGGGAGTGGCCGCATCGGATGTGGCTGCTTGTGGGGAGGTAGTCAGGTAGCCTGGACCCATTCGCTTGTCTCGGACTGTCCAGGTGTGGGCGGTTGCGGAGCCTGTGTGTGCGGAGAGGACGTCGTCCCAGTCGCGGGAGCGTGTCGTACTGAATCCGATGTCGGCAGCGGGTGAGAGCTTCAAGGAGGAAAGCGGCAGTGACAGGGCTGTGCTCTTCTTCTGCAGTGAGCCTGTGGAAGGAAGAAAGTGAGTCAGCTCTCAAGCCTCAAGGACTGAACCAGGAAGAGAGGGTGACTTACCCTGGCTCAACTCATAACTCCGACTATCCCGCACCACACTGATACATCGCAAACTGCGATCTGATCCCGCGCTCAAGATGTTCTTCCCATCTTCACCATAGTGTCGGATGAGAACAGGCGACGCATGATGGCCCTCCCGACTCTTCAACAAACGGGGCACACCCCCACCTTGGGTTGTCGTCGTTGCGCTTCCTGCCCCAATCTTTGCTTTCCCATCTGCCGCGGCTGGCTCGAAGAACCACTGCCGAAGCTTGTTGTCGCCAGCTGCGGTAAGCAGGAGTGGCTGACCGGGGATGAATTCCGAATAAGCGAGGGGTACGGCATCGTCGTGGGCATTGCGGATAGTCTGTGCGAGTCGCGCGCCGCGAACGTGTGCTCCTGCTCCTGCCTGTTGGGCAGCTACGATGGCTTCTGGATCCGTTTTGGACGCAGAAGATCCACCGATGAGGAGCTCGTCCAGGGCATCTAGACCGTCAGATTCGAGATCAAAGACGGCCACGGTGCCCGCTCGAGTACCGATCGCCATCGACTGAGCAACACCGTCGGTTCGGAAACTGATGGGTCGGGTTGCACCCTGGATATGATGAGCAAGGGCATAATCCTGACTGACTTTCTTGGCGCTGAGGTTTTCTTGTACGTGTGGAGATGGGATACCATCTTGTACGCGTGCGCGAAGGACAGGCTCGTCCTTCCTGATGTCATGCAAGAGGACGTGTCCGGAGGAGTAACCGAAGGCGAGGATATCGACGGCGGGGGTCTGTGTGATGGCTACAAGTTTCTTGTCGTCCTCTGTGGCTGAGGCAGCGTGTAAACCAGCAAACGCGTGAAGACGCTCGGGGGCGAAAGTGTGGATGAGGTTCCCTGTGCGGACGTTCCAGAGTTGTGCTCCGCCCTGTGCCGATGTGACGACGATCTTGTTGAGGTAAGTGGCAGGATGTTCGATGTTGATTGCTGTGAAGACGTCCGCAGGTTTTGAGGCCGTCTGAGCGGTGGGGAACTGGATGACGCGGATGAGGGTGTGGTTGAGAAGAGACCAGACGAAGAGTTTGTCTCCTTCATCAGAGAGCGCAAGGACGTAGTCGCCGAAAGCGAGAAGAGAGGGACCCAATTTCTTTCCCTGGGCAGTCGATGGGGCACGGCCTACTACTTGTTGATCGCCGTCCTCTTCGTCGTCGTCCGAGTCGTCTTCATCGCTGTCGTAGGCATCATCGCGATCCTCATCCGCTGTGTCGAATACAGCCGCGACTTTACCACGCACATACTGCCAGACTTTGGTCCCACTGACCGCAAGGACGCTGTCCGGGCTCTGGGTGACGGCGAGTGCGCGGATAGGCTGGTCGAGTGAGGGCCCGACGAAGAGGAGAGGCATGCCGTGGTTGAGGCCCCACATGGCCCAGGCGTTTCCGAGACAGGTGACGATGGTGACGTCTGGCTGGGTAGCATCTTTTCCACCGCGTCGTACGGAGAGGGCGGGTGCTACTGATGTTGTGATGAAGCCGAGTGCGCGGAAGGGAGCGAAGAGTCTGCTGCTGTTGGGCGATGATGCTGAAGAGGTAGTAGAGTCGACTGCTTCCTGCTTCTGCCGCTTGAGCGCTCTTCTCTCTCCTGCCTCGCTGCTGTCCATCGTCGTCGCAGGAGTGTCGCTGCCTTGAGGAAGCTGTGCGTCGACGAGTGTCTTGCTGCGACCTCGAACCATTTCTTCTTCTTCTTCTTCTTCTTGTGCTGGACGAAAGGAAAGTCGAGGTTAAGAGCAACTTTTTTTTCTGAGTGAGAAGGTGGCCACGTGGTTTGCTTATCGTTATCGTTATCTACTGCTTATGACTACTACCACCTTCTCACATTTACTTAGTCGCTAACCTCACCTTGACCTTTGACCTTCTTGACTTACTGCAGATAGAAAGAGAGAATAATAATCAAAGAAGAAGAATGTCTGATCTTCCGCTTAGTCTTTCTGAATACTCTCGCTATTCTCGCCAGCTTCTTCTTCCCCCGCCTGCGTTCCATGGCATCGACTCCCAGCTGCGTCTCAAGAATGCCCGTGTCCTCGTCGTCGGCGCTGGCGGACTGGGTTGCCCCTCCATCACCTTCCTCGCCGCTGCGGGTGTCGGACACATCACAGTCATCGATCCAGACATAGTCGAGGTATCTAACTTGGCCCGCCAGTTCTTGCATACGGATGAAGGAGCACAGCAAGGGAAGAGCAAAGCCCAGAGTATCGCCGAGGCCGTCGCTAGGATCAACCCACATGTGCAAGTCCACCCCATCTTCGAATCCTTCTCAACATCCAACGCTCTCGAACTCGTCTCCCATGCAGACATCGTTCTCGACTGCACAGACAATCCTCTCACAAGATATCTCATCAGCGACGCAGCCGTCCTCGCAGGAAAACCAGTCGTCAGCGGAGCAGCTCAGGGCGTCGATGGTCAAATCGTAGTCCTCAACAAGGCATTGGACGACAAACCAAACACGACTAATCGAGGACCGTGCTATCGGTGTCTGTTTCCAAAGGCTCCCCGGCCAGAAGAAGTGCAGAACTGCTCCGATGGCGGTGTGCTTGGAGTCATCACCGGTCTCGTAGGTACTCTACAAGCCCTCGAAGCGATCAAACTACTGGCTAAGCTCGGCGAAGGTGAGTTTTTCCCCTTACGTACCCGCCGGCTTCGAGCCATCTTACCATGCTCACTCGTCAAATTATCTTCATCAGACCCTTATGCACCTCCCACTTTGCTTTTGGCTTCTCCCCTCTCCGTCCATACGGCCCCCTTCCGAACCATCAAGATACGGCCCCGACGCACAGCAACCTGCCGTTCCTGTGGCGACCCAGCACTACTCCCTCCTGAATCCCGTATCACCGCCCTAGAAACCGAGGACTACCTATCCTTCTGCGGTATCACTCGGCCAGATCAGGACTCAAAGCATTCGACGGCTCAGATCGATGTCTCGGTGAGCTGTTACTTTCTTCCCGCTCAGGAAAAGTGGCATTCAAGTCTTGCTGACTCTCCTGTGCCCTTCATGTAGAGCTTTGCGAGAGCCAATGCCGCTCAGCCTACGAAGACGGACGAAGGTGCCAATGGAAAGCAGACGGACAAGACAATGTCGAACACGGTGATCGCCCAAATACCATCAGTGCTCCCATCTACCTCCGATCAGAACATCACCACCAACGAAGTACCCTCACAACCCACCCTCATCATCGACGTCCGCCCTCCACACGAATACCGCATCGCACACCTCTCTGGCTCTCACAACGTTCCCCTAGCCAAGATCCGAAGGAAACTGACCCAAGTCAAAAGATATAAGGAGAAGCAGGCGCAACAACCATCGGACACCACCAAGAATGATACGCTTCTCAAAGACCTCGGTATCGGCGCAGATCGCCCTCCCAGAGAGGTTCACGTTCTCTGTCGGAGAGGAAACGATTCTCGCGAAGCCGTCATGATGCTCAACGAACTCTTCGAACTTTCATCGTCACCACCTTCACCTGTAGACTCCGACGACCTCGCCATCGATCAAGACCGAGAAGCATCTCCTCCATCTAAAGCCCCACGCCTCTTCAACGTCACAGGAGGTCTCCACGCATACGCAAAGCACATCGATCACAACTTCCCAGTGTATTGAGGACAAACACCAAACGACTGCGATATACACGTCTTGAAGATCTTGAAATCGAAACTGAGAATCATTCTATTTGCAGTTGGTGCATCGAGCTCGTGCGTAGCAGACATTAGCCTTGTGTGAAGAATTAAGACAACTGCAAGAACGTGAAGAAAGGAACAAGAAAAAGAAACCGAACCTCCCCCCTTCCTCCCCCCTTCCAAACAACGACACCGCTTCAGCTGCCCTCCCGAATCTTCTCCGCCCACTGCCGCAACGTCTCCGCCAACACGTCCGGCAACGCCTCCACATCCCGCACAACCACATAGTACTCGAACGGGAACGTGTCCAAGTACCTCTCCAGCCGCATGTCCAATTTCCCATCAGGCCCCATCTGGTAGCTGACCTGCTGCATCGTCAAGATCGAGTTTCGGGGTGTCTCTGCTGCTGAAGTGGCGCCCGAGACTGTGGTCAGGTTGGAAGGCTGGGACGGAGGTTCGCCGCCTTCCTTGCTGCTGCTTGATTGGTGCAGTGCATCTACGACGACGAAGACGAGCATGACGCGCTGTTCGGCTGCTCGACGCAGCATGGCTCTGAGCTTTCCATGATCCTACACATCATGCAAAAAGAACATCTCTGATCAGCAAAAAACGATCTCCAGGGAAAGTTAGCAACGTGTGAAGGAAGAACTCACCTGGCAAACACCATCCGACACGATAATCTGCAACTGCCACAACTCCGCAGCACTCGAACTACTCGCAGCATTTCTCTCCCTCGCATCCGCCATGATCCGCAAACTGTCCTCAACAAGCCTCAGGACATTCGTCGACCGTTGCTGGAAACTCAGCCGCTCAATGACCTTCGCGCCATCTTCCTGTCCAATCGACCCTTTGCCGAAATCATGCAAAGTCTCCACCTCAGCCCCGAATCGACACACGCTCACATCTCCAACCTCCAGCCGGGCCAGCGCACCCGTCACAAGCGCAAGAGTCTGGTACGCCAAATGCGCACTCCTCGTCTCGGACATACTCTTGCTATCGTCAATGGCCAGCAAGACCTGATACTCCCGCGCAGAAGGTTTCGTCCGACGAAGCCAAATCTTGTCCTTCGCGAAGTCCGAAGCAATGAATGGGATGATCTTCCGCATGTTCAGTCGTTTGCCCGTCCGGAAGTCGCCGTTCAGACGAGAGGCCAACGTAGGTGCGAGGATGAGGCGGAGCTGTTCGCAGAGTGCCAGGGAGAGATCGGCTGTGAGCGTCGTGTAGGCTGTCCAGAGCTCAGCTGCTTTCTGGATGCGAGCTTCGTCGCCTGCACCTTGCAGAATGGCGAGTTCATTCTGCAGCGCGGCATCTGCTTCCGCTCGCTCAGGCTCGGAGGCAGGGCCGTGCTCTTCTTCCTGATCCATCACGTCTCGCTGCTCTTCGTCCTCATCCTCCTGGACGCCTGCCATACGATCGACATCGTGATCGATGTCGTTCCTTTGAGGCTGGACTTCGGAAGACAGAAGTGCACCTTTGTGTTGACGATCGGAAGCAGACCGCCTCTCCGGAACGATCTCGTCCAGCGCGTCGGGCTTCGATTGATCTTCCTGTGCCTCGAACTCAGCCGCAGCTCGATCGTCCTGCTTCGTTTCGTCTTGCATCGTCGTCTCGTTGAGCTTCTGGACCTGATTGTCGTCAGCAGCCCCAAGAACCTGAGTATCCGCATCCTGGTCATTGATAACGTGCTCAACCTCCCCGAGTTCGGGAGCTCCTTGGCCGTCTTCTTTCTTCTCGTTAGAAGGAGCTTCGTCCTCAACCTCAGCGGCATCCCGAATCTCGTCCAGCCGTCGGCGGAACTCTTCCAATGCATCACCGAGACTGCGCACGGGATTGGCCCTTTGCTCTTCGTCTACTGCACTCGGTTGCTCTGCTGCAACGTCCGATTGATTCGGAACAGGCGCACCAGCCTCATTCGCAGCTCCATCTTCCGGACGCTTGGGCTGTGGTTCGGGTTCAGCGTGCTGGGGCATCTGTGGCTGATTGGCTTGCGAAGGTGCCTGCTGTTGATCGTTCGCCGCTGCTCCTTCGGTGTGCTTTCCAGTCGTGGCAGCAGAAGAGCGATCCATCTGGGCGGAAGGATCAGTGTCTGTCATCGAGTCGAGAACGGACGTCTGTGGCTGAGGCTCGTCCGCAGCTTGTTGTTGCTGCCTGTCGTCAGCTGGGGGAGTCTGCTGTCGTTGATCTTCTTGCATCATCGTATCGGCTTGTTGAGCATCATCTGGTCGGTCCACGTCCAAAGGATCGGCTGCTGCTTCGTCATCCGAATTCGGGTCATCGCCTGCGTCCCCATCACCTTCACCTTCATCCTCATTGTCGGAGGCATTGTCATCCTCCTCTCCTTCCGCATCATCTGGGACAAGCTCGTCTTCGCCTTTCGCATCTTTTTCGTCGAATGGCATATCGTCCGGCTTGGCCTCTGACTCTTCTGGCTGAAGATCCGAGAGCTCTTCCATCTCTTCTTCGTCGTCCATGTCCATGTCCTCGTTCCCGTCGTCCGGTAACTCAGCAATGTCTTCCAGCACGTCGCCGTCCTGGATGTCTTCCAGCTGAGGAGCTGGCTTCGTGGCGGCGTCGGCTTCTTCTTCACCTTGGCCGTCGTCCTCCTGGTCGTCCTCCATGTCCTCCGGCACCTGCTGATTTTCAGCATCCGCATCTGCAGGCTTCTCTTCATCTTCGCCTTTTGGATCAGCCTTCTGATCATCTTTGTTCTTCTGTGGCTCCTGACCTTCTTCGGCCTTCGGAGCTGAAAGCTCGTCTTCGGCCCCACCCTGCTGGTCATCAACCTCTCCTCCGTCTTGCTTGTCCTCGTCATGAGACCCGTCCCACATTTTCTCGTCTATGGCGTTCGGATCCAAGGGATCGACCTTGTCGATGGCATCGTCGGGCTCTTCGCCCTCTTCATCATCCTGATCCTCTTCCTGATCATCGTCGCCATTCTCGTCTGGTTCCTTCTCTTCGGTCGGGCCATCCAGATCAAGTCCCGACTCCTTTGCGCCTTCCTGCTTTTCAGTATCGCCGCCGTTGTCGTCCTGCTCCTCTTCATTGCGCTGCATCTCTTCGATCTCTTCGTCATCTTCGAGTTGATCGGTGATATCTTGTGCGCCGCTGCCATCTGCAAGCCCTGTGCCAGCTTCGGCATTATCGTCACCTTTGTCACCGTCGGATGAATCCTGCTCCTCCTTAGGTTTGCAGAAACCCTGGACGATGACGCTTTGGACCGTTTGATTGACGATGTAGAGATATTTGAGCAGTTCGGCGTACCATTGACCAGATGTGCGCAGATGATCCTTGAGCATCTCGTGGTAGACTGCCAAGAAAGGTGCGACTCGTTGAAGAGCGTGGGTGACCTCCTTGGTATGTGACTGCTTCTGAGCGGCAGCGCGCACAAGGCTAGCGATCTGCTCAACCATCTCACCCGCCCGGAGCTGGCTGAAGATGGATCTCAAGTGTTGACCTTGTGTTGGAATAGCACCGTCAGGAAGCTCAGAATCCTGTTCTGACTCCTGCTCTGCAGCTTTGAACGCTCGCAGCTCTTGGGCAATGAGCAACACAGAATCGATGATGCGGTTGCTGCAGTCCTGAAGAGAGCCAGCCTCTGCGTGATGACCGTTGGTGAGCTGAGTCTGGAATGGCGCCATTGCTTGCTCCAGCGATGTGCGAAGCCACTGAACGGAGGTAAGGCACAACGACGAAAGAGCAGGAGATTTGAGCGCAAATGCTTCCAGGTCTGTAGTAATCGATCCAACAGTCTGGCCGAAGCGTTGCACGACATCTTCGTCACGCTTCAAGAGGACCGCCGAAGCGATGGGAGCGGAGATATGGCGGATGATCGAAGACAACTCGCCTTGAAGTTCTTGGACTTGTTTGACGTGGCTGCTGATAGACTCCTGGAAGCCAGCTGTGCCCTCATTGCGGAACAGAGAAGCTGCTTGATGGCCGCGAGCTTCCGATTCCACTTCTTTGAGGACCTGTAGAGCTTGCTCGGCAAAGATGTCGAGCCGAGCAAAATTGAGGGTCTCGTTGGCCGATAGCAGATATGCCTGTCCTTCAGGACTCTCGTCAAGACGGACCAGAGCGGAGACGACGGCACCGATTCCGTGAAGCTGCGTGATGACTGCTGATAGTCGCTTGCGCTCATTGAGTGCTAAGACGGCACCATGCTCGACATAATGGATGCCCTTGAGCAGGTCACTAACAGGAACGTCTTCAGATCGCTTTTGCAGTGCGTCATGTGACCGTGGGAGTGATGTAAGCAGCCTCCAATGGTACTGCTCAGCGCGCTTGAGGATGTCTTGAAGACCCTTAGGCAATGCATCGGAATCTGGTGATTCGACCCCAAATAGTGCCACCGGATCGGTGAGGATCGAAAGCTTGTGAGGATTCTGATAGGACGAAAGGCCGAGCCGCCTCTGTTCCTTGAGCAAATCTACCCAGGCTCGTTGCTTGCGAACGGTGAGCTGTTTGACCGCTTTCTTGTTTTCTTCTGTGAGATTCGCTGGCGTAGCTTTGGCAAGCTGTTGCGTACGCTGAATGATCTCAATTCCAATCGCCTGAAGTCCTGCCGCGGAATGACCCTGGAGAACGTTCCTCAACTGGCCGCGCTGAAGCTGACCGAGAACCTGCAGTGTTCGGTCCAAGTGAACGAGATGCGCTTTCCCTTCCGCCCAGTCGAAGCCTTCTGAGCTTGGAAGCTTTCCGGCCGGGCCTTCTTCCAGGGCAGTTTGGGTTGAGGCCGTTTCCAGTGAACTAGACTTGGGCGTGGCGTGTTCGGCCAGGATGGGGTCAACCGGCTGGCGCAGGACACTCCTGAACTTGCGAATCGTCTTGTGCAGACGCCTGTGCGACTTCGTTGCGCTCTGCTTGAGGGCATGGATGTTGACGTCCTTCCAGCTGGCCAACTTGGCGTAGGTCGCAATGTCTTTCTCGAGCGCCTTGCGCTGTTGCATGAGCGAGTCGGTGACGCTTTTTTCAGCTTGCTGAAAGTAGGAATGCAAGTTGCCGAGCACGCGCGCCATGGTTTCCGCCACCAGTTTTGGTTCACTGGCGGAGCGTTCCTTGAAGTAGTAGGCGAAGCTGTTGAGTAGCTTGAGACGACTCGAGTATTGGCCGAGCGTGCTGGACCTCATGAAGTCGTCGACAACCTTGATGACGTCGCGGACATGGGTTGTCATCGCTTCAGGACCTTTCTGGGCTGCGTCGACAGAGCCAAGGACAGTGGTTTCGTAGAAGGAGAACCACCAGTCAGACACACTGCCGGCTTGTTGCGCGGCAGCGAAGTCTAGCAAGGCCGACCAAGACCCTAATTCAAGTCGACGCCAGTTTACGATGAGTGCCGTGATCTGGTCACGATGCGGCCCCAAGGACGTCTTGGAGTTCGCATATGATTCCCAATCGTCCGTGTGCGCCAATAGCAATTCAAGAGCCGAAAGGATCCGCGCTACCGGAAGGTCAGCGCGAAGACTCAGAATGGCATCGCAACGGTCCTGGATGTGCTGCAGCACAAGCTGATCGGGCCATTCGATCAGGAGCTTCGCCAGGAAGTTGCGAAGGCTCGCAACGACCGGAACCGCTTTTTGGACTTCGGCTGGGTTGGACTCGCGGTAGAATTCCTTGATGCTCTCTGACGACTCGACTTGATGCATCCATCGCGAGTGCATACTCATCTGGAACAGAGCGCTGGAACGATCGACACTTTGTGGAAGGGTCGAATAGTGCGCTTCGACCAAATCTTGGAGGATAGCCTCTTTCCGCAGCGTAATCTCTGGTGCTGCGCCATCGCCAGCAAAAGCGAGATGAAGGCCCAAAAGCTCGAGTCGTTCTTCAGCGCTGATTGCCGAAGGAACATCGTCTTCACCATAGAGTGATTTTGCTTCCTTGACCTCTGTCAAGCCGTCGCCGTAGTCCGGGAAGAGTGCCTGGAACTCTTGCTCCTCGATCTCCTCTTCTGACGGCACTACGATGTCTTCTTTGCGGGACTTGTAGATCGAGGCAGCATCCGCGGCAGCTTGTTTCTGCCTTTGCCGCTCTTCCGACCATACGTTGAAGATGTGAGCGTACATGGCGTCGACCATCTGCAGTTGCTCTGGTCGTTTTCGGGCTGCCATAGGAAGAGACAGCACGGAGTGCAATCCAAGAAGAGAGAGTGTATGACCCAACTTCGTCAAGCCCGTTTGATCGGAGCTTAGTAGTATCTGAAGCTGTACCGTGGAAGAGGCAGAAGGGAAGGTAGTTGATGCTTGAACAACCGCCTGTCCAAGCTTGGCTCTTTTGGTGGCCGCTGCTTGTCGTGCGCCTTCCACGAGGGAGGTGAGTCCGACCAGTAACATATCGAACATGGACAGCAATGGCATCCAGACGTCTTTCAGTGCCGCGCCAAGCTTTGGAAGTCGACTCCGGAAGTTCGAGACTGAAGAACGCAATGTCGCTGCGCGGGCTTCTCCAGCAGCGGAGAATCCGTCCTGGAGCTCCTTGATCAAGCGGCCAAGTTGCTGATCGTCGAGAACTTGCTGCAAGAAAGCAAAGACGTCCCGATGAAGCTGCGCAAGCTCCCCCAAGTTGGACGCCCGGTCGAGCACGGGAGCAATCGACGCGCTTTGCAGGGCTGATGCTTCTGAAAGCTCTTTCCTCAAAGATCGGTGCAAAGCAGTGGCGGTATTGCCGGTGGTCTGGTCCTCGAAGTCTTGCAATACGGACAGACGGGCTGACAGGCGTTTGGAACGGATGTCGTAGAAGTCCCGCTGGACGCGCGAAGGTGCCAAAGGGTCCAAAGGAACGTTCGGCCAGTACAAGTGGAAGGACGCTTGAACGACTTTGATTAAGGCGGCACCGACGGCCAGAAGCTTGGATTTGCTCGGGTTTTTGAGTACGATGCAAACTTGACGGAGGCACGTCAGCCAGTGCTGGACCGCATCGTCTTGAGCCGTGTTGGCAGTGATGCCTTCCTGGGCTTGTTTGGCTCCGTCGAGTTCACGTTGCAAAGTGATGACATCGGGAATCTGTGAACCCAAGCCGGTAGCCAGAGCTCTGATTGCAGGGGAATCGCTCTCCATTGCAATATCGCGCACGCATTGTGTTAACTGGATATCACAGAGTCGCAAAGTGAGTTGAAGCTCAGGTGAAGTTCTACATCGGACCGCTCTTTGTGACTCACCAATCCAACATACTCCGCCAGCGCGAAGGACAGTTGAGCTGTCACGGTCTGTGATTGCGTCGCCAAGGCGAGACCAAGCATGCTGGCCGACCGCTGGTGGATCCGTTTGAGCGTATCCAGATCCTTGAGACTGACGGATGAGATTTTTCTGGGGAGGAGCCGAACAGGTTAGCCAGGGAAAAATCCGGTCGAAAGCTTTGATGGACTCACCTTGATGATAATGCGCTTTGCAAGAAGACTGGACGGAAGAGGTGACCCAGACCAATGGTTGTGTCCTGTGGAGAGATAATCATGTTCAGCTTCACTGCCCCCCGTAAAGAAAGTGTATTCAACAAAGTACTGACCTGAGCTTCCAGACTCGTCGCAAAATTGAGCCGCTGAAGAATCGCCAGGGTTGAAGAGCTCGTTGGATCTGAATTTCCACGTCCATCCATCCATGCCAGCGCTCTGAGCTGTACCGCTGTGTCTGGCACATTGGCAGCAGAGTTGCAGTAGAGGTCGACCAGCTTGTGCTTCGCATCGGCAGCGATATTTGGCACAGCCGTCCGGAAATCGGACACGGAGCCGTCGATAAGAATGGCGGACAAGGCAAACTTGAATGACTCGGTTTGGCGGGCAAACTTGGAAATGGGCGAATCATCCAGGTCCTCTTCCAGCGGTTGGCTCGACTTCAAGGTCTGGAGGGACCGAGACGCTACTTCGATGAGCTCCTGGACTTCAGGACCCAAGCTCTTCGGCGCGCTGCACGACAAGGTTGCTGCAACATCGATCGCTGTTTTGACAACTGTAAGAGAAAATTTGAAAGATTGTTAGGACAGAGACCGAGTAAGTATCACTACGCAATGAAGCTCACCTTCTGGACTGTGATCCTGATGACTCTGGCGCAGCTCTAGAATGAGCTGATCCCGAGCTACTTGAGCCGTCTCGGCCAGGTGCTCTACGAGGTGCATTTGCCAAATGGCGTGCATGGCGACTCCTCGTTTCAGCGTCACTTTGCTCGCGAGATGGACCAAGAGCTGAGTCACCACAGTGAAGTCACTCTGGCTAGCTGTCGTCTCTTGAAGGTAGCTGATCTTTTCTTGCAGAGTCTTTTGGACAATCTGAAGCGCGGAGTAGTCCACGTGCAATCCCTGACAGCTCGCTGTGATGAAGGCGCTGAGGTCGAAGACGTCTTGAGCAGCGGCTTGTGACGCCTCCGATAGCGTCGTATTCGCGGCGTGTGTTTGCAGCAGGCGTGACAACGCCACCAATAGCGAAAAGATAACATCCTCTGGGGATGAGTCTGCGTCGTCGCTTCCATTCCGGAATGCTGAGCGAATGATAACTGGAAGCTTGGAGACGTCGCCAGGCTCGCCCGAAGTGAGAATCCGTTGGAGGCGGACTTGGGCAAGTAAGGCATAGATATACAGCTCCATGGAGTTGGAAGCTTGAAGCTGCAATCATGAAAGTGTGTTAGTAACGGAAAACTTCATCTGCAAAACAGAAAACATCTTACCGGATTGGGCTTGCTGCTAGATGCATCCTGCAAGAGGAGCAAGAAGCTGTGGCTGATCGCCTCCGTGACAAGCTGAGCCTGCGGAACTTCAGACTTGCGAAGCGCAATGTGGGCCGCGAGTTGAGCCTGCTGATCGAAATTCCCGAGAGCTTGGAGCGAGTACGTGTCAGTCAAGACGTGATCTGACCCATCTCCCGCCGGGGCGGAGAGTGACGCCGAGGAGATAGCCGGTGCGAACAGATCCGGACTTTCTACGTGCAGTCGAGAGAAGGCCAAGGACGCTCCAGAGTTCTGCTGCAACTCCTTCTCGGAAAGATCCGTCGAGAATCGCCGAATCACAAGCGCATCTGTCTCGTCCGCACCGGCCGAGTTCGAGGATGACCCGAATTGAGGCTGGCGCCTCAACACTTGCAATCGTGATTGATCTGCGTTGGGTCTGCCGGACACCTGGCCGATGCCAGGCAAGCACACTTCGATACCACGATTGCGCATGGCTCGACTGAGCTCCCCATAGCGCGGATCAATGGTCATGAACGCGCGGAACTTGGGATGCGGGTGAACGATAGGGACTTCCCCATCGACCATGCCCCTTTCGCTTAGCACGAGTGACCCACGATCCTCGAAAAGAGAGTTGAAGCGATCCAGAACAGAAGCTGGACAAAGATTGGCGTCGTCCAGGAGAAGCCAGCGACCTTCCTTCAACGCCCGCAAGAACGGACCGTCAGTCCAACGGAAGCGACGTGGCCCTTGACCATCCTTGCCGCAGAGACGGCGGGCCAGATCTACGAGTGCCGCCAACTCTCTTCGCTCCTCCGCATCTGTCCTGATAGAATTACCGACTTGTTCGAGGGTCGAAATTCTTGACTCGAGATCTTCTTCGGAGTCCATGAAGACCTGGAGAGCACTTTGGACAGCAAGGTATTCTCGCAATGTCGCAGCATCGGTGTCAACCTGCGCAATTTTCCCAGCAAGTCGAGCGAGGTGTTCCTGAGCTGCCCGGTGCAGGTCCGTAGCAGGGTCTTCTTGCTCGAAAGATCCAAGCAGGTCAGAGGTGTCCATCCCAGGGCTCATACGGATCTCCTCCATCGAAACACCTGCTGCTGCTGCCAAAGTCTTGACGCAGCTGGTCTTCCCGGAGCCCGCTGGACCAATTAGGATCGTCAGACGCCCGTACTTCACGCTCTCTGCCAAGGTGTCCATCGCTGCGAGGTGAGCCTGTAGCAAGGCAGGGCAGGACCCTTCCGATTCCGTAGACAGGCGTCGAAGCGAAGGGAGCGTCGTCCGGCCGATTTGGAACTGACCGGGCTGGAAGAGAGGCACAGGATTCTGGGGGAAGGCAGGCTGAGCATCGAAGACTTGTTCGAACAGACGCCAGGCCGCTTCACGATCAGGGCTGGTTCGGAACCGATCCAAGTACATCGATCGCATGCGGTCCACGGCCACTTTACGCTGCTCATCTGAATCCAGCCTGGGAAGGAGGAGCACCCATCGAAGGACATCTCGCAAGTTGAACTCCCAAGGCATCCCGCTCCGCCCAAAGGCTGCCTTGACCATAGTCGCATCTTGAAGTTTGGCATTAAACTTGATCATGTCGCTGATGAGAGCCGGGTCGACATAGTCGAAGATCTCATGACAGATCATGAGCATGTCCGCATCGGTCAGCTCTTGGACATAGACCTTCGTGAATCGATTCAAGAAAGACTGTGGTAGTCCTTTCCTTCCACCGCCCTGGCCGATCGGATTTTGTGCAGCAAAGATCCGGAATTCGGGGTGCTTGTCGAATGAGCGTCCCAGCTCGGGAACATACACCGTGCCACGATGATCGAGACAAGAGTTCAACCCTTCCAAGACGGACTGAGAGGCAAGGTTCATCTCGTCCAACAACACCCTGGATGGAAGCAAGAACAGCTTATGAGCACACGAAACGACAACAAACATGATGAGTGACTTAGAAACAGAGCAACTCACCATTCACCACGAACCATCGCACGCAAAAACGCAGCATCCTTCCACGCAAACTCTCCAGGACCTCCTCCCTCAACCGGCAAGTCCGACCCAAACAAATCCACAAGCTCCGTCTGATCAGACAAATTGATCCGCGTCAACGGAGTCCTCGAAACACGCGCGAGCGCAGTGATCAGACTCGTCTTGCCCGCTCCAGGACTACCTTCGAGCAGGATCGCCTTCTGGGGGACGCACAACCCTCGGACGACTCGCATCGCGTTGAGCGCAGGACTGGCAGCGGTCAAGCTGAACACGCTCGTCTCCGATGATCCCAGAGCACGCTTCATGAGTGGGAACGTGCTGAATCGAACCACTTCGTCTTCCTCCTTGACAATCGCCGACAACTTGGCGCACATGTCCACGATCGCGGGCGACACGACGGAGCTCAACTGCTGCAAGCATCGCTGTCGAAGGTTCTGCACGTTCGTCCGGGACATGTGGGCGGTAGCAGGGATGGTGCCCAAGCCGTCAACGACCGTGAGCAGGGCTCCATGGACGAAGCCCTCGTCAGGCGTAAGAATCGCACTGCTCGAGCCAGCAGTGTTATTCAAGAACACCACCCAGGCGATCATATCACGGATTCCCATCGTCGGATGACCGCCAAGCTCGGCATTGATCCACGCAGCAAAGTCGAGAATGGGCTCAGACCAGCTCCGAAGACCATCCTCAACCCACCGACTGCCCAGAATGCTCAGCAAGTCTTCACGCTCGTCAACGTGAGGTACCCAGATCTCCGTAAACCGATTCCTCAGCGCAGGACTGAGCTCCTTCTTGCCGTAATCGCCTCCAGGGTTCATCGTCGCCGCAATCTGGAATCCATCCTCCGCAACGAGGAGGGCACTCCCCACACCATCGTTCTGATCCTGCCCATCGACCACAAAGCCATCCGTCAAGACCAGACTCCTCCCGGATTCAAGAACGCTATTGAGCCGCTCCAAGACACTATCGTCCGCAAGCGAGATCTCATCCAAGAGCACATGGTTCCCCGCCCGCATCGCCTCGACCAAAGGCCCATCGCTCCACTCGAACAGCGCCATCGACTCCGAAAGATGGTTACGAGCCTCGACGACCTCTCCACGTCCGACCTGCGACTCCTTCTCAGCAGTCCACGAAGTCAACTGCGAATTGAGCTCAGCCAACAGATCCTCAACCGCAGCGGTCCCGAGCGCCGCAGCACGATCATCCTCGATCAGCTTGATCAACACCGAGCGCGCCTGAGCCTCCGCAGCCGTCCTCCGAGCCGACCGATTCCGCAAGGGCCGCTGACCTCCCAAAAGATCAGCCGAGTCCGTGTTCTGGTGACAATTGACAGTGTAAAGCTCCTTGCCGCACGCCAGACTGATAGCCTCACAAACGGACGTCTTGCCCGTACCCGTCTCACCAACGAGGAGCACGGGCTCGTTGTGCCGGAAACTGGCCGTGATGAGGTAAAGAAGCCTCGTCATCGCTTTCGTCCAAACGACCTGGGAAGACGAAGCGGACGCAAGGAGTTGCTTCGAAAGGTCGGCGCCCAGTCGCGTCTTGGCCGACTTGGAAGAAATGTCGTACAGCCGGTCGACATTCACGCTGACATTCATAACCTCCTCAAGCACCTCCTTCACAATAGCCTTATCGTCCGGCCGTCTTGCACGCTCCGCAATCAACATATATCCATTCTCGGCCAACGCCTGATAGCCCACCGCTTCGCGCTGACCCCACCGGAAGAGATCCCGAAGGGTGACAAACGCCTGCTTCGTCTCGAACACCCGACCCGTCTGTCTCCGCTTTTGCAACTCGACAAAGACAGACACCATCTTCGCCGCATACGACGGTGCGATCCCACACCGGTCCGCCAGGATCGTCTGAAGTTCGGCTTGAGGTACGTCGTCGAAATGAATCTCGAGGAACCGATTCCGGAAAGCCCGACTGAGCACTTTACGACCCGCGTACAACCCTGGAGGATTCTGCGTCGCAAAGAGCATAAAGTGAGGATGCGGTCTCACAATCTCGCCCGTCTCAGGGATGATCAACTCTCGATTATCATCGAGCAGTCGATTCAACGCCTCCAGCACGTCCGTCGGAGCCAAGTTGAGCTCGTCGAGGACGATCCAGTGACCATGTCGCAACGCATTGACCAGCAACCCTTCCCTGAAAACAAGTTGGCCCGTCTTCGGATCCGTAGCATACGTGCCCAGATACTCCTGCACATCCGTATGCTCGTGATTGTTGATCCGCACAAACGAATGCCCAGTCCTCTTCGCCAGATACTCGATCGCACTCGTCTTGCCCGCCGAGGTAGGACCCTGGACCAAGACGGGATACTTCCGCGTCATCACCGCCCGAGCCAGTCCAACGAGCTTGTCCTGCACCGAAGGCGTCAACACGTAATTCTCCACATTCTCAACGGCCGTAGACCCACTCTCCAACCAGAACGCGCCAACCTGGATGTACTCCTTCTTCTTGTTGTCCTTGCCGCCAGCATTCGTTGAAGTCGGCATGCTGGGAACAAGCGAAGCGACCTGCCGAGGATTCTTCGCGCGCGCAATAATGTTCCGCTGCAACACATCCATAAGCTTGACCAAACTCCCAGACTCCAACAGCATCGAGAACGCCATGACGAAACCTTCATACAGCGCCCGACGAAGACCGAACACCCTCGCCGTATCCGCCGCGAACCGCAGCGCGCGCGAGAGCGTCCGCACAGAGTAATGCGGCCGTTGATTCGCCCCGTCCGCAAGTTCATGCCCTCGCGAAAGACGTTGGATCTGAGCATACGCCTCCGCAGCATCCATGACGACCCCACGATCACCCACAGCAAGGGGACCGATGTACTTATCCACAATGCTCGTAAGCGCATCAATGTCCGCGTCCGGACTGGGGATGTAGAGCTCCGTGAAACGCTGTCGAAGTCCCATCGCGAGATCCTTCTTCCCGACGTCCGTGGCCGGGTTCATACAAGCAAACAACCGGAAATCAGGATGTCGGACAATGGGAACCGTATCGCCTCGGTCGGTGAGGGTCACACTGCTACCAGCCGACTGCAGAAGACCCGAAAGACAGTGCAGAACCTCCGAAGCAGCCAGGTTGATCTCGTCCAACAAGATCCAATGCCCGTTCCGCAGCGCATGGACCAACGGACCTTCGACGAACGAAAAGACGAAATTCTTCCGCTTGGACGCATGTTGTGCCTCGAACGCATCAATTTCCAGCTCGAACGCCTTCCACTCCTCATCTAACGCAGCATCCAATTCCCGCTGCCGACTTCCCTGATCCTCATCCTCAACCTCCTTCTTCCCCTTCTCCGTCCGTCGTCGCTTCCTCGACTCGGACTCCTCCCCTTCTTTCCCTTCCTCCGCCTCGCTCTTGGTAGCAGACCTCCGCTTCCGCGCAGCAGCCATCCGAGCACTCTCCCTCCAAAGCCCAATCAGCCGCTTCCACTTAGCCGACATAAAAGCCTTCCGCTCCGCCTCAATAAAAGCCCCATTCCTCTTAGCCGAGAACGTCCTCTGAAAGAGAACAGTCCACGAATTATGAACCTCGCTCGCAGGAATCTTCGGATCCAGAGGTTTGAAGCCACCCAGCAGATCCCCACTCTCCGTCTGTTGACTCAGATTGAGAGCGAGGAGAGGTCGGTGGAGTAAAGAAGCCAGATGTTGGACGAGCGTAGTCTTGCCCGTGCCCGTCTCTCCGACGAGTAGGATCGGCTCAGCGTGCGAAGTCGCCATGGCGATCTGCTCCAACATGATCAACGACGTCTTCGTCATCGCGAAATTGCTAGACACGGGCACAGCAGCACCCGTGAGCATCGCAAGCGAAGACTCTGCCGTCTGCGTCTGCTCCGCCCGTACCAATTTCGCCCGACCAAGTCGCATCGTCTTCACTCCCGAATGGCTCGTCTGCATAGCAAAATCCGGGATCCGATCTCTCAACGCACCCCAAGCCTGCTCATGCGAGAGTTGGAGCGCGTCAGCGAGGATGTTGACCAAAGCCGAGTATCGATCGACCGCTTTTCCTTTCGCCGACGTCTGCGCGCTCGTCGCAAGGGAGGGAGCCGGGATCGAGCTCAGAAAGACATCGCACGCTTCCACCAGTACACGCTCCCGATGCGCAGTATGAGTGAAAACGTCAGTACCGGACGTCGTCACGGTCATCAAGTAGGTATCAATGCGCTGACACCACTTCAACAAATCGCGCAACGTGATCGTCCGTCGAGAGCCCGCAGCGGGCGTAGTGGAAGTAGCAGCCCCACTCGAAGCCGACGCCTCGGCCTGACTCCCGAAAGCCTGGACGCGTTTCCACGCAGAAATCATGTGCGCCGAAACACCCGTGGCAGCCAACAGGGGCAGATGCGTGTCGACAATCTCCGCAATGTCTTTCTCGTCCGGAGGCGACATGAACGTCTCGGCCCAATGATTCGCCCCAAGGAAGTTGGCGGCCGGGTAGACCGCAGTCTTGACCGCCTTGCTGACCAAGGAAGGAGGAACCGAGCGCGTCGCGAACAGCTGGAAGTTCTTCCCTGCTCGGATTTTACCTCGCGTCCCCAGATCGAGCATGGGTCGACGACCAATCTCCCTCGTGTCCGTCAAACCCTCGACGAGCTGACCCACCACCTGAAGAACGTCCGTTGTAGCCCGATCGATATCCTCGAGGACGACCCACATCCCCAACCGGACCGCCCTGGTCAAAGCGCCCTCCCTCCACTCGAACGCACCCGGATTCGTAGGTGAAGAGATGAAGGAGCCCAACAGCTGCTTAGCGTCCACTCCAGACTGATCACCCAGCTGGATCGTCAAGATCGTCCGCTCGGGTCCCTCATCTGCGAGCTGACTGCAGAAGTGAGCGATGAGGGACGTTTTTCCGCATGCGGGTGCGCCTGTGAGGAGCATCGGTCGACGATGAGCTGCGAGGAGGGCGAGGTTGAAGAGTGCCGATTGAGCTGAGGCCGTTTGGACGAAGTCGCTCGTTTTTATCACTGATTGGGAGAGGTTGGCTTCGGACGCGGCGGTGGTGGACGCGCTGTGTCGAATTAACAACACTCCGGCGCTTTCGACGACGAGAGGATGCAAGTCGGAAGCGTCCAGTTGATTTCCAATCTGTCCCTCGACCGTGGAGAGGACGGGTACGTCGATGGAAGCGAAGCTCGCCCATACGTCCTGCGTGCGCTCAAACTCGACATAAGGAAGGATCCAGACATCGATCTCCTCAACAAAGACGCCTTCGAAGTTGACAGTCGCCCAAGCCTGTACGCCCGAACTCTTGAGATCCGTCTCATCATCATCCAAATCCATCCCATCGCTCCCTGATTGGACGGGAGTGAATCTCCGTTCGCTGTGATGACGCAGTTCGATCGCCATCTTATCCGAGAAACTGACGTCGCCCACCCATTTGCGCTCGTACTCGACGCGCGTAGCAGCGGGCAACCCAACGAGCTGAGAGAAGACCTTGATGGCGAGTAGACGGGTTGTGGGTGAGAATGATGCGCGGTCTTCCCAGATGGCGGGTAGGCGGTCGGAGAGGATGGGAAAGCGGAGGTAGTACTTGAGGGAAGGGGAGGCGTAGAGGAGTCGCCAGGTGGAGATTAGGATGGCCTGGGCGGTTGGTTCGTCTGTGATGGAATCGAGGATATGCTTGCCTTCGAGCGCGGGATGAGTTAGGAAGAGATGCAGGCAGCTGAAAAAAGGATTACCCGAGTCAGCAAAGGTCTGCGAATATTTAGAGATGGACTGAGAAAGGACTCACTCATATACCTCCTCAAGCGGATAGAGAAGTCTTGCAAAGGCATGGAAGATGTTCTGCGTTCGAGACTGTGACCAGGATAGGGAGTCGGCCTCTTCTCCTCTGACAACGGGAATCCATCGAGCGGTGAGATCGACCAGAATGGGCCGGAGCAGGACAGCGATTGCGGCGGTGCATGGTGCGATGAGTAGTGCCTCAGCAAGGAGATCGAGAATGTTTGTGGGAGAGAGATCTGCTGCTGCGATGAGTGATGTGTGAAGGTGTTGAGCAGAGGGAGAGTTGGGAGCTGAGCTGCTGAGGATGTGTGCTGTGCGCTGTGCTGCTGTGAAGATGTTGAGGTTGAGTGCGCTGGGCAGTTTCCTCTCCTCTTCCATCGTCCTCTGCTCTTCCATGCTGCTGTCCATTGTTGTCATCCTCCGCCAGACTTGACTTGCGTTGGAGGAAGTCGAGGAAATGGAAGACCTTCCAAAAAAAATTATTTGGGAAGCGTTCGATGATCAGATCGGGGCGACTTTTTTTATCTGAGTGATCATCTGCAAAATACAACTACTTTTCAATCCAAAATTAGTTATTAGTCTGACGTCAGCAAATGTCAGCAAACACACAGCAAAGTAAGAAGATCTGACCTTGACCTTGACCACCACCACCAGCAACATCCTCAAATCGCAATGTCCGAAGCACAGAGATCCACAACACCACCACGCTCCACACACGAGTCCTACCACCCAGGCGGATACGGCGTCTCAGAAGGTCTCAAGCGCGCACGCAGACCTTACTTCTGGAAAAACACACTCACAGGCGGTCTCATCCTCGGCTTCGCTACTGGGGTATACTACTACTCCATCTCCAAGGTTAGTAGTCTCTCTTCCTTCCTCTTGTTCTATATATGCTCCCTGCTCACTTCTCCTCTTCTTACTTCCCACAGGTCAAGCAAGACGACTTCTCAGACCTTGCAAACCTAACCGCTGCCTCCACCTCTACCTCCAACACATCCACATCCCTCAGCTCAGCCCTAACCTCCGCCCCAGACAGGATCCACCAAGCAGCCTCAAACGCATCCCACATACTCTCCTCAAGCACCCACACCGCCCTCTCCCGTCTAAGCGAACAGGCCCAGCACGCGCGGGAACAGGTCGACCGCGTGGGTGAGAAGGCGGAGGATGTCTTACTGAGAGGGAATGGGAGAGGGTGGAGGACGTTGGAGCCGAGGGATGATGCGCGGAATCGGTTGAGGGAGTTGATCTTGATTGCGCAGGGACGACCGTTGTAAGATCCTCCCCTCCCAAATCCCCACCTCTCTACCGAATCACAGAAACAGAAATGCTCGACGTTCACTCAGTTCTCAGCAGCCAGGACAAGGAGAGGAAGAGAGCGTGACGCGGTGACGTTTGAGAGTGCGAAGGTAGGATCAAAAGACAACACCCTTCCACAAGCCTACAACCTCCTCCCCCGGCATCCCAGGCTCATCCGCATGACTCTTCTTCGCAATCCTCAAACACTCCCTCTCCAACCACTCCCTCCCCACTCCACCAGTCGGAGGAGGAAGAACAGTATGAACCTCCACCCCAGCATCCCTCAACATCCTCTGCCCTTCACACAGCTGAAAATCAGTAGGCTCCCTCACACCCTGAAACACGCGCTCCACCCTCAACCTCTTCCCCGTCTTCGAGTGGATATGCGCAGAAGAGTTGAACTCGATGATCCGTTGTGCACATCCTTTAGGATCCGAGGCCCGTTTCGAGCATGGCTCCATAGTCGTGTAGAGATCCAACTTCATGACCTCTCCATCCTCGCTTTTCTTGACGACGCACTCCGCAACGATCTTGTCCAGAGCGCACTGCTCAGCATGTGTGTTTCCCGGTAACTCGCGCGAGAAACCGTCGCTGAGGAGAGATGCGGGGCTGTCTTGAGTGTAGATCGTACAGCCGACACAGAAGGCTGTCGTGGTGGGTATGCACTTGTCTGCGAGTTGGAGGGCGTGCAGCATGTGTCTGTAGTGCTCTTCGTCCGCGTCGCGCGTCGTTGTAGAAGATTGGGCGGCGCTCATGGTGAGGTTGTATGCTGTGGTTGGGAGGTGGTCGTCGATGGAAGGTAAGAAGAAGGAAGCAAGGTCGCACTTCCCACTCATGTGGAGGAGGCTCGAGCTCAAGCCCAGCATAACATCAAAGACCTTTATCCTCGGGGGTAAATACAACAAAAGACAGCTCTCAAGACTCAATTCCTCCTCCTCTCCCACTCTCTCCTCCAGTTCGCATAGTCCGTCTCAATACCCCCATCCTCCCAAACGGTCCACGAATCCCGTATCCTCAGAGCAATCGCAACAGGATGATCCAGCAACAACTGCCGAATGGGTACACTCGGATGTAGCGTCAACATACCCTCGAGCGAACCTCGTCTTCGTTGAGGTGTAGGTGTCCCAGGGGAAGAAGGTGGGATCCGTTTCGTCGCAGTCGTAGAATGGGAAGGCTGAGCACGCGCCGATGACGTAGGAGAATCATCAGTCGTCCTACCCATCCCTAAGCCGACCTTCGGACTATTCATCGGCGAGGCCAGTCTTGAGTTCGCAGGTGAGGCGAGAGGCGCGGGCAGACGGAGGGGAAGACGGGTGAGATGCTCGGTGAGGTAGTAGTACGTCAATCCGATGACGAGGCCGATCGACAGTCCGACGAGAATTTGGGCAGTGCTGTGGTAGAGGAGATAGTGTCTGAAGAGGAGCGACGGGGGGGGGGGGGGGGGGGGGG
>RDSH01000145.1:37402-53685 GCA_009428295.1 Tilletia walkeri
CAAGGAAAGGAGTGAGGAGGGGGGGGGAAACTCACCTCGAATAGCAAACAGCCACCGACAGACCAACAATCAACACGACCGACCCCAAATGCTCGACCCTCCTCATCGTATTAATCAACGTCCTCGGCCTCCTCAACGGCGGATGATGCAACACAAAATGACACACAAAGAACGCAGCAAAGAACCCCATGAACTGAGAATGACTACTCGGCATCCCATAACCCTCTTCACTAACCCCCGCCAACCCAAGGGGCCGGGGTTGACGGATGAGTCGCTTGAGACCCCAGTTGATGGCTTCACACCCTAGTTGGCCGACTAGCGCGTTGAGGAAGGTCAGCTCGCGGCGGTAGAGGATGATGGAGGTGTAGGCGCAGAGGAGGAAGATGGGCGCGAGGGTGATGAGCGCGAGTAGTTGGGCGATGGGGTCTTCTGCGTCGTCTGTTATTGATCATAGGGTCAGCATGTATTGCATTTTTAGAGAGGAAGAGGGGTGAGACTCACATCGGACATGGGTGAGGCCGAAGGAGGCATACCGCGAGGGATCAATTGCGCTCCCCTTGCCGCCGTCGACCATGGCTGGTTGGTTGCTGAGTCGTGTGATGAGGTGGTGATGGTCTGTGGTCAGGACCTTTCCAGCTGAGGGGACCTCCTCAAAAGTCGAGTTGAGGGACGTCAAATCATCGGGCTCTTCACTCTCTCACTTCAAGCTGACAGAAGGCAAGAAGACAGACATAGAGATGCAGTGGTAGAATTATGGCAGAGAGAAGTAGAGAAGAAAGTCTACCTCTTAATCTTCAACACCTTCTTCAACTCCTCCAAATTCCTCTTCCTCACAGCCTGCACCTGCCCCTCCTCAACCTTCACCCTCTCATCCCTCGCCCTCCTCGCCCTCATCCTCCACTTCAACCCATCCTCATTCACCAACTCCTTCTTCATCAACAACTCAATCGGCATCGTATCCACATCCTGCAACGTCGTCTCCGATCCTGCATGAGTCGATCGACGGGAGAGAGCGCCGTAAGACCAGTCTCCACCCATTGCGGGACCCTCGGGTGGGGCGAGGTCGAGGTAGTCAGACGGGGTGAATGCGTTCCCACCAGCTTCGACATGAGCCTTCACATCCGGATCAGCAACCCACGCATCCCGGGATTGAGCAGCAGCAACGACCGTCTCAGCAGGCGTCGGAGGCTGAGCAATCGGCATAGGCGACTTCGATCGTGGATCACCATACAACTTCTCAAAGCCGGAGTACGTACCCTGCGCATCGGCAGGCAGGGGGAACGTGTTCGAGGGTTTGATGTTGGGCGCATTGGCTACCCGAATCGCGTCTTCTTGAAGACGAAGTTGGCGAAGTTTGGAGGCGAGGAGTTCGCCGGCGGGTGTGCTGTATGCGCGTCCGAGACGGTTGAAGAAAGTCTCTGGGAAGTGGACGGGGTCTTCGGGTGCCCAGGGGATGAAAGATTGCGCATTGACGACGGCGGCGGGGGCACTTGTGTCGTTGATTGCTGTTCATTATCGAGAATCGAGTGTCAGTAGGCTTGTCAGTACAAGGAGAAGAAGGGAAAGAACTCACTCTTCTTCTTCGTAGGCAGCTTTGGCCATGGGATCTCTACTCTCTGGACCGAGCCATCCTCCTTTTTGACAATTCCGAAGCGCTTCCAGGTGAACATGGCTCGTGTGCGGTCGTAACGGACAGCCGAGCGTACGACTCGTGATGCGAATTGGCTGTTTTAAAAAGGAAGAGGTTGAGCAAAGGTACAACTACTGGATTGTCGTGGAAGAGACTCACTCTGTGCCTGGTACTTTGAGCATGAGGTTCGAGTAATGCAACGGCCGCGGGATACGAGTCGTGGTCTCTGTGTATCCCTTCGAAGCGTCCTCAGGATCGAGCAAGCGCGGGACCGTATGCCGAAGGAGCGTAGGAGCCAACTGAGTCTTCTCATCCGGATCCCTAAGCCAGACCCAATTCCTCGTCCGATCAATAGTCTGTACCAACCCCTGCCCCCTAACTTTAGCCGCTCGTCCAGCACCGTTTTTACTCTGGTCGTTGGAGAGGACTGATTTCCCAGCGCGTACCTTGACCTCGTCTCCGGGGACGATGTTCCAATATTTGATGCGGTCTGTGATGGGGACGAACTTGGGGACATGGCGCATGTGTGTGGGGACCATGCGACGCTGGTGTTTTGTGAACTGGGAGGGGAGGTGGGAGGGCAGCATGTGCCGCATCGACCGGAGCACGGCCTTGCTGGTCTGCTGTTGTGCTGGCATCTTCGCTCTACTTGTATGCGAGTGAGTGGTGGTTGAGAATCTTCTGTCTGTTCGAGGTGAGTGAGTGAATTGAATAAGAAGAAAGTGCAAAAGTGGTTTTTGAAAAGTGGCCACGCGATTTTGCCACTAATTTTGAGAAGATATTTTCGATGACTGAGTGAATGGAAAGTGAGTGCGAAGTTTTCCTGTGAGGACGACGTCCATCATCTCAGCATCTTCAATAACAATGGCGTCCTCATCCTCAACATCGTCGTCCTCGCCATTCGCACACTTGGGAGGAACAGTCAACTCGCCCCCACCCACATTCAACGCAGACCCACTCCTACCACCACCACCCTCAGAAGTAGGATCCTCCTCAGCATACCCGCCCCAGGCATCAGCACAATTACCAACACCTGCATCCTCCTCATCCTCATCCTCATCCTCAACAGGCATCCTCTCCACCCTCGCATCCCCCTTCACACGCGCTTATGACTCCTTCGCTCGCGTCCGTGCAAACCTAGACCTCCCTCACCCAGGTCTCCCCGAACGAATCAACAATGAAGCAATGCGTGCGTCTCTCTCTCTCTCTGATTCCTTTGTCTCTTTGGAGATCCTGATATCATCTTTCATTTCTGCAGAAACATTCACCACCAACCACCTCTTCGACGGTGTCCGCTTCGATCTCGCCAAGGGGGCATCCATCAACCCCATGTTCCACGTCTCCCACAACTTCAACCTCGGCGGATCCCAAGCTCGCAATGGCTCGTACTCCTTCTCCACCATGTACGGCACCGACGAGGTTCGTACAAGGCTTCATCCCGCGCCGATAGATCTGTACTCAATTTGCTCACCTTCCTGTTCCTTTTCACAGATCTTCGCGACCGGTAACGTTGACGACACAGGCGCTGTCCAAGCTCGTGTCAACCGCAGGTGGAACAAGACTCATACCAGCAAGGCACAGGCATCAGTACGTCCCCCTCCCTCCACCTTATTCACCCCATTCTCTCCTGACCCTCAAAACTCACACTGCACTTCAATCACACCAGCTGAGCCAAGGATTCGGCCAAACCATGCTCCAACTCGAACACGTCCTCAACGGCCGCGACAACTCCCTCTCCCTCAAATCAATCAACGCAAACCCAGCCGACGGAACGGGAATGTACATGTTCTCCTTCCTCCAATCCGTCACCCCTTCCCTCGCCCTCGGTCTCGAAGCCGTCTACGCCCGTCAACCAGGCTCGCCCGAGGACGTGACTTCGACCTACATGCTCAAATACTCTGGCGCTCCTAAATCTGGTATTGCCGGAGATCGACCGGAGTGGATCGGGAGTGTCAATCTGATCACGCAGGGTATCTTGCAGGCTTCGTATTGGCACAAGTTGGGTGAGAGGGTCGATGCTGCTGCTGAGCTCACTGTCATCAGTGCGGGTGCGAAGAGGGAGGCAGAGGCTAAGATTGCGGCCAAGTGGGATTTCAGACTAGCTACTCTGCGAGCACAGTTGGACAAGTGAGTTTCTTTCTTTCTCCCCTCATTTTCTTCGTTGCCCTGTTTCTTTTCTTTCCATACTTAACCATCTTCCCCTCCTCCAGCTTCGGTCGTCTCACCTCCGTGTACGAAGCCCGCATCTTCCCTTCCTTCAGCATGACCTTCGCCGCCGAGCTCGACCACCTCCGCAGCCAGGCAAAGTTCGGCTTCGGCGTCTCCATCGAGACTCCCCTCAATGGCGAGGATCCCACTGCTCCTCAGCCCGCCATGCCTTCGCCTCCCTTCTACTGAGGGCCGATGGAGGGAGGGGGAGGGAGTGGGAAGGATGATGTGCGCCTCTGCGAACAATATAGAAGAAGGGGTCCGCAGATTTCCCCAGGACAGGGTGGTGAACAGGGGGACCTGGATGCGATGGACTGAGGGACGGGGGAAACGGCAGGCGAGGAGAAGCAGGACGACGGATGGTAAAAGCCCGCGGTCCTCAGTTCCTTTACAGCCTCCCGCAAGCATCTCTGTCCCACCGACCACCACTCCAAGCACCTCCTCTTCGCGGAATCCACCCATACACTCATCTCCGCCCCTCCGACTTTTCTGCCATGTCCACTCCTTTGACACGAACCCCTCCATCCTCCTACTCACCCCGTTACATGTGTGTTTTGCAAACTCTTTCTCTCTCTCTCTCGATCCTCCCTAAAAATGAAATCTTACAGAAACCGCTCCATATCTCGTTAACGAATGTGTGCGTGTGTTAAGAAGGAAGGGGGGGTCGCTTGTTATATACTTGAGATTTCGTGGGGCAGGGGAGAGCGCGTGAGGGGTTAGAGGTAGAGACTCCCGTATGGATAGTTCGCGTGCATGTGCTTGGGGTGTGTTATGTGAGTTGGAGACGAGTCGATCTGGGAGGAGAAAGGGGAAGCGAAAGAACAACAGGGCGGTACTGAAGAGAGAGAAGAGAGAAAGAAGAGAGAAGGTCTTGAAGATGTACTGCTGAGAGAAGAGGGGCGATTGGGCGAACGAACGACTTCGGCTTCCTAGTGGTTGAGGTGTTGAAGCTTCGAAGCGCGACGTCCGGGAAGAAGAGGAAGGAAAGAAAAGCGGGCAAATGAGCCCCCCTCCACCCCCTCTCCGCTTTCCTCCCGCGCCCAAGACCAGTTCCGCGTCTCCGTCGTTCCCGCGAGTAGTCCATGACAAGGCCCGAGGAAAATGGAATCGAGGGGGGGGGGGGGGGGGGGGCAAGGCCGGAAAAAGGGAAGCAAAAGAAGAAGAAAACCGAGCAAGGGGAACCCATTCACCGGAAACTCCACCCAGCTCCCTCACAGCGCAAAGAACGGATTGTTCCCCGTCTGCTGCGGCTGCTGTTGACCAGCACCAGTAGGCTGACCCCTCACAGGCCCGGCCCCAGGCCCAGCACCAGCCCTCTGCGAATGCCCATACCGCTGATCACCCACATTCCCAAAGGTGTCAATCCCATCACCAGACGCAAGCATCCGGTTCAACTCCGCAAACCGATCGTCATTCGTCACCTTGGCGCGCGTAGGACCTGCCTGCTGTTGCTGTTGTGGTTGCTGTTGTGGTGGTGGTGGTGCAGGCGTAGGAGCGGGAGCTTGGGATTGCTGTTCGTCGATACTGAACAGGTTACCTACGGGAACATTGTGCGGGGCTGCCTGTTGTTGTTGCTGTTGCTGCTGCTGTTGCTGGAATGCGAAGGGGTTGTTGGAGCCGAAGGCGGTAGGTTGGGGTTGGATCGGTTGCTGAGTCATGACCTGTTGGTACTGCTGAGCAGCGGCCTGCATTTCCATCTGTTGCTGCATGTATTGTTGTTGCATCATTTGCTGTTGCTGCATTTGTTGCTGTGAGCACGAAAGATGAAAAGAGAATTCAGTGATCAGAACAAAATCATCGGAAGAAGGCCTTCGAATACTGTGAGAAGCACTCACCGCGAGGAAAGGATTGAAGCCTGTCTGCTGAGCCTGGAGATACGGGTTGAAGCTCGTGTACTGAGGCTGGACATTGTACATCTGCATCCCGCCGTTCGGGTCGACGAGCGGGTTCCCGAAGAAGTCTACCTGCTGGGAGTTGTACACATTGTTCCCGTCCAAATTGACAGAGTCATCAAAGAGGGCGTTCTGGTTGGCTTGTTCGAGTTCCTTGATGCGCTTCTCTTCCTCCGCTTTCGAGATTGCGAGAGCCTTCTGAAGCTCATCCTCGCTGGTGGAAAGGAAAAAAAAAACACGACGAGATGAGACGGGGTTCAGTGCTTGGTTCATCAAAACTCATCACGCGACTGGAAAGTCGAACAACATACTCTGTGGCCTCCCTACGAATGCGCTCCTCCTCCTCTCTCGCCATACGCTTACTCTCTTCAATGGCCTTCTTGAGGTCGTCGTCCTCCTTGTTCCGCTGCGGCCGCTGCTGCTGCTGCAGCTTACGCCTGCGTTCACGCTCCTCATCATCAGCCTGGCCGGACCCCTGGCCCATACGATCCCGCATACTGGCGCGAGACCGACGTTCCTCACGGAGACGACCCTCGTCCTGGAGTAGGTTGGTTATGTCCTTTGCCTTTTGGCGAACATTGGCGCCCTGGTCCTTCCCAAGGTCGTCGATGTGTTGGAACTCCTTGAGAGTCTTGACGAGGTAGAGGTTGTCCCTGAAGTAGATGATGACGTTTTCGGAGCCTGCGTGGATGAGGTAGTCGAGGACTGTGAGAGCCTTGAAGACGTGTCTCCAGTTCTTGCCCTTGTCGTTGAGACGCTTGTCGAGGATTTCCATCATTTCGATGAAGTCGTTCCTGGAAAGAGGAGAGCTACGTTTGAGTCAAGAGAGAGAAAGAGAGTGAGGGAGGATGGGATGGAGAATACTGACTGGTTGTAGGAGAGCTGTGCGAGTTCGTTCATCTGTGCGCCTGATGGACCCCAGGGGTCGTTTGAGGTTGCGTCTCTGACCTTGATCTGGACATCGGAGTAGCCCTTGATGTAGTTCTGTAGAGAGAAGTCGCCATTAGTAATGAGATGGAGAGGAAGAGAGCAGAGAGAGAGACTGACCTTGCCTACGCGTACGACGCTCTTGGTGGTGTTCTGGAGAGTTCCCATATTGTTCGCTGTCTGTTGCTGGGAGTAGATGATGGATGTGGTCGAGGTGGTGGTGGATGCTGAGAGCCAAGTGGGGAGGTGCGTCATATGAGAAATCCCGATCCGGCCCGACCGCAAACGCCGGAAAGAGTCCCGGATGACCACTCATCCCCAAGAAGCTTCCCCCAAGTCCTTCCTCGACGACAACCTCCAACGCGAGCCCTTCTCTTCTCTCTCCACTCAGACTCACAGGCGCGTCCCTTGTGTGTGTTGCTCGCTTGAAGTATCATGGCAGACGTGTCCACTGCGGCAGGAGCTCCAGGCGCTGCTAAGGGATCACCCAACGACTTCCTCAAAGGTATGCATTGCTCTTTCCCATACAATGCTATGGACTTTCTTGAAGCTGACTCGAGCTCGCATTGCTTCACCCTCCAGCCATCATCGGGAAGCAAGTCATCGTACGACTGAACTCAGGCATCGACTACCGAGGTCAGTACCTTTCTCATCCTGCAACCATCGTTCAGGATCAACGCAGTCGCTGATAACCTCTCTCTCCCTTGACTTGAAAAACAGGAATCCTCTCCTGCCTCGATGGCTATATGAACATCGCCCTCGAGGACACGCGCGAGTACTACAACGGTGTCGAGCGCAACTCATTCGGCGACGCCTTCATCCGCGGTAACAATGGTATGTCTCTCCTCATACCCTGATCAAGATTCGAGTTATCGCGATTGCTGACCCTCGCATTCCCCTTCACGCACCTCCCAGTGTTATACATCACCGCTGTCCAAACATAAATACACAGAACAAGGAAGAGGCTGCACGCCCTTTTGATACCAATCATGTCGCGGATGGCTAGGGACTTGGACTGGATCAAATTGCTACAGGCAGAGACAGACCCTTGTCAAAACTTCGACGTTGAAGACTACGAACGAGGAAGAACGGTGTCGATCATCTCTCGACCCGCGGATGGGTGACACGAGAGCCATCAGGCCGGACCAACGCACGACTAACCCATCCCCTCCTCAGGCGGCCCTCATTCCTAAGCCTGCAAGACTTCCCCACGAGCGAAAAGGTCCAGGCAGAATCACCAACCGAAAACCTGCACTCGTCACCAAAACACACACACAAGCCTGCAGACAGAAACCAAGCCTGTTGGCTGCGAGAAAAGAATATGGATCCCGTGAGAGTGAAATGATGTTTTGAAATGTCTAACAGTACAGCAGAATGTTTGTTGGGGTGGGATGATATGAAGAAGGTGGGTGTGAGGGTTTGTGGTGTATGTATAAGCCTGCGTGTTCTGGGGGGTGGGTATCTTCATGGTTTCGGAGGGGTTCGCTCGCTCGCTTCGACCTTGTGAATGTGTTCTCAAATGCATATCGATCTTCTTGGTGCCTTTGTCTAAATCCTTCGGCTGCCCTTTACGTCCTTGAGCCCCTTCTCTACCGCCGCCGAGACCGCTCATACTCATACCGCTCCACATCGCTCCGACTCCGAGCACGCCGACTCCAGGCACCATGCTCCCCTCCCTGCTGCTCCTCATCCAAATCCATCATCATCCCCATCCCCTCCTGACTCGGCCTCGAGGATGACGAATCTTGAGGCTGGTGCTGATGATGTTCGTACCCAGAGCGGTGATATCCACCCGGGGCAGGTGCAGGAGCGGGAGGTGGAGGTACCGGGTAGAAAGAGCCATACGAGGTCGAGCCTCCTCCTCCTCCACCACCAGACCCCCACTCGCCCATCCCATCCCGCTCCATCCTCCCCCGCTCCCGCTCCCTCTCCCGCTCGCGATAGTGCGGATCCTCATACACAGGAGGCATCCCACCACCTCCATCACCACCCGAATACCATCCATACCCCGTCGCAGGGGACGTAGAAGATGCAGGCGTAGGCATAGACATCGGCGCCGGGCCCCTCGGCGACACCGTCCCACTCGCCATCCCCACCCCCACCCCACTCGAGGTATTACTAGCCTGCGAATGTGAGTTCGCATGCGAATGATGGTGACCATGCTGATGCTGATGATGATGAGCCGGCTGGTACGGCGAGGAATGTTGATACGACGAGTACGGATGATGCGTCCCTCCACCCGCACCTGGCGGAGGAGGAGGCTGTAAGAAACTCCCACCACCATACTCCTCCCCCCTCCTCCCCGACGAAATCGTCCGCTCCCGATGCGGCGAAGTCTGCTGAGAGTGAGAAGCAGGCAAGAACGGCGGCGGACGCATATCCGTCCGGATCCCCGCTCCCGAGCTCGACGACGGGCGAGAGGCCGAGAAGGGTAGGACAGAGTTAGGTGTCTGAGCCTGCGATGAAGACGCCGTCGTCGTCGTCGTAGCGGCCGGTACAGCACCCGCCGACGTTGAAGACCCTGACGTACCCGCACCGCCAGCCATCGCACCAATCCCCAATCCAAACCCAGACGAACCAGCATTATGTCCCGGCGGGTTGTACGGACTATAGGCATGATGTCCACCCGCACCCGCAGCAGACGCCTGTCCCATCGCAGGACTAGAAAAATACCCACCCTGCGTAGAAGGCCGAGTAGCCTCAGGCGGAGGCGGCACGAAGCCATGCGAAGTACCCGGGGCGGACATCGAGCCAGACTCCACACTTCCCCCGAAAGGCTGCTGACGTCCTCCGCCGCCGCCGCCAGGCGTGACAACTTTCCCTCCTCCTCCTCCAGATGGGACTCCGCCAGAACCCTGTGTCAAACTCCAGAGAGGAGGTAATGTCGGCCGATCCAACGCAGCACCACTCCCACCCGAGATCATCCGACTCCGCTCGCCAAATCCAAAGACAGGCGTAAAAGTGCTCGAAGAGGGAACACCACCCATCCCTCCTCCTCCTCCTCCAGCAGAATTCGATCGATCGCGAGGAGACGAACTCGGTCGACTTCCTCCCGCTATGACGTGCGACGGCACAGCAGGAGCCGGCATGGTTCCATACGCACTCGTTCCCGACCCGACGGAGAGACCCGCAAGACGAGGATCGAGGTAAGGCGACGAAGGAGCCGTACGGGTGTTTGACGCATTGGGCGCCGTTGACGTATACGTCGTCGTCGTGGGAAGTGGAGGCGGAGGAGGAGGATGCAATGTCTGTTGCGAAGCCGTACCTGAGCTCGAAGTAGGCGGGGAAGGGTAGTACCTACTTCCCGTGGGATGTTGAGACTGATGCTGATGCTGATGTGGATGGTAGGGAGGATGATGTCCCATCGCGGAAGAAGGATCCCCACCTACAGCCCCGACATGTAAATAACTCGACCCTTCCCGTCCTTTGCCCTTCCAATGCACGTTCTGCCCAGGACTCCGATTCCATCCTTCAGCAGGGACCGGACCGCCACCACCACCAGCAGCCGACGGGTGAGGAGGAGGAGGCGCGACACCGGGATGATACTGGTATTGATGCTGCTGCTGATGATGATGTTGTTGCTGCTGAGACGGATGATCATGATGTTGCTGCTGCTGAGACGGATGATCATGATGTTGCTGCTGTTGATGCGTTCCTTGGGCCGGTGAGAACTGGTACGAGATAGGAGGTCCACCTCCAACGACCCCACCACCACCGCTGCCAGGCGTTTTATGTTCCGCGTGCTGCTGGTACGAGGCATGGCTATCACTTCGGATCCGCTTGGTAGAAGGGCCCCTGCCCTGCTCGGCACTGTCGTCTTCTTCGGAGTCGTAAGACTGTTCGTTGATGTTCTTCTTCCGTCCCCTCGGGTTCTTGCGAACGCGAAGTTTGAGGCCTTGACTCGCGAACGATCGAGCGAGAACAGTGGATTCTGTTAAGAGGGAGTCACGTTTGAAAGTGAGTCATTGTAGTCAAGAGAGGAGCAAAATCCAAGGAAGTTCAAAACTCACCATTCATACCAGGGAAGCCCTTCGCAGAGTGAACAGTGAACGGAGCCGTGTAGATCGACTTGCAATGATGCACCTCGTTCCCAATCGTCTCAAAAAGACTCAACTTGAGCCGATAGCGTCCCTCAGACCGTATACTCAAATCCGGAAAGACAAAGAACCCCTGATCCGAATTATCCTTGACGTCCTTGAGGTGGTACAGACACGACACGCACGAGCCCGTCGTAGACCGGGTCCGACCATCAGAGAGGACGAGCAACTCGGCGTCCGTCTCCGCATCGGCTAGCATGGCGTACATGAAGTAGTAAGGATTCTCGAGGAACCAGGCTTTGTCTTCCCAGCCTGCTCCCCAGGCGGTCGTCACGGGAACACCGGAGCGGATGGGATGGGTCGCGAGGGGCATTTTGTTGTTACGACGTGGGATGGGTAGGCCGACGGGTAGGTTCGCGGCTGCGATGGTCGCATGGGGCGGGACGCCCGTGGAGCCTTCCGGACGTGTCGTCTCGTGGGTGATGACCCGTAGCTGCACTATCGGAGCTGGGTCCACCGGTCTTCGATCGGCTATGAGAAAACAAAGGGAAAAGGGAACCGAAGAAAGGGAGAGCCGTGCGCAATGGGGAGTCAGTGCACATCGTTCCCAGGAAAGAACAAAGGAGCCTCTATGGGACCAGCCCTGAGAGTTGATCAGAACTCACCTTTCTCACCGCTGCCGCACATTCGAGACTGCTTTGGCTGTTCTCGAATCGTCAAGATGTACTCTCTGCTCGTTGAGGGAGGGCAACAGAGTAGGTCAGCCGAACTAGCTCCCTGCATGAAGCGCAAGACAAAGGGGGGGAGACCAGGGGACTCACATTCGATCGCGGCCTTCCAGCACTTGCGGCACTGGCACGAAGTGGTACTGGACGCCTGCGTCAGCGACCGGCGGCTGATCGGCGCTGCGAGTATTGCTAGCTGCTGCGCTGGCGCTGGAACCTGCACCTGCTGCTCTTGAAGGTCCAGCTTGAGCCGAAGCAGCTGGCGCTGCTGCTCGAGCGCCGCCTTGTTGATTCTTGGAAGCCTTTGGTGGCATCGTTATTGAATGGAGGGGAGGATGATTGCTGCCGTTGCGAGCTTGCCTGGTTGTTGAAGTAGAGAATGGGAAGGGAGGAAAGAAGTTGGAGACCGACGAAGACCGGGATGTCAATTTGCCTTTTTAAGGCAACCCAGTTCCGTTGGAGACTCTGTCGAAGCAGAAGAGAAGAAAAGAGAAGGTCAGATGAGATGTCCAGTAAAATGAGAGGGACGGGTTTTGGTCTTGGAATGTGACAGGGTTAAGCCTCTCATCAGAAAAAAGGGACGGACCCAGGAACTGGGGAACCCAAATCCAACTGCAAGGCAACGGATGGAACGGGGAATAAGGAGAAGCCGACTCACTTTGAGAGAGTGGGAAAGCGCAGGAAAAAGAAGCCTTGGATTGCGCCCCGTGAAAACCTTCGCTTTGAGTTCGGATGAATGGATGGCTCAACGGGCTGAGTTGGAGGCCGGGCTTTGAGCAAACGAGGCTGGAATGAAGTCCTTTTGTCACCGCGTCGGAAGCTGGTTCTAGCGCTGATGATGAGGGACGAGAGTTGTCGCGAACCTTGCTGGAAGGCACTTGAGTTCCGAGAGGAGAGAAGGAAGGAGGATGGGCGAGGTAGCAAAGCGGAGAGGGGGATAAGGGGAAAGGTAAAGAGTGGGGCGGAAGATGGGAAGAGCCTGGAGTGTTCTTATTCTTGGTCCGTGGATTGGGAGCCGTTAAAACAGCGGGCGGAGATGCGCAAGCTTCTTGACTGCGATTGATGTGCGTAATTGTGTTCACGGGTTTGGGATGTGTCTCTTCTCTTGTCTCGGTTGACAGAAGCAAGAGGGCTGATGCTGCTGCTGATCGCTGGGAGCACTTTCCTTGGATAGTGGTGGTGGTTAGGAAGAATGGGTGTCAGCAGCAGTCCGAGAGAAGGGAAAGGGCGGAGAGGTGGAAGAAGAAATGGGCGTGTGAGAGAAGTGTAGCGTGAACCCGAAGAAGAGCGTCCTTGTCTGCTGTCGGCTAGCCTGGATTCGGGAGCGAGCATGGGAAAAGAGTAAGCAGTAGTACGTAGCAGTGCCCCAGTGGCCAGATGCCCATCTCCAGTGCGTAGTAGTCTCCACCTGCCAGAAATTAATATATGTATGTGAAAGGAAGAAGAAGCAAGAAGAAGTCCAGTTAGCGCGAAGTGTTAAGCGGCGTATCATGCTAATGCAACCGTAGCCCGAAAGCTTATCTCTCGGTGTTTTGTTGACCGTCTGCTTCTGCCTGTGCGGACGATGGTGGCCGTGGTTCCCTTCTTCACACGCCGAAACAGTCCGCATGCTGTCTGGTTCTTTTAGACCACCAAAAATCAGTTAGTAATTCAGCATCGGTGGGCGGAAGAAAGTGTTTGTCAAGTCGGCCACCCAGCAATAAACAATAATGGCGGTGCATAAACGAGATAGTAGTGCTGTCATACTTTGCACTTTAGGCCTTTAGATCGAAGTCCATGGGAAAAAATCTCGTTCCCGACCTCGTTCTAAGAGCACAAGTCCTTCGACCTCGGAGCATGAGAAAGTGGCGAGTAGTGGGAAGGGAGAGGAAGGGAAGAGGCATGTGGAATCTTATGTTGTGCGAGACTGGGTTATGTAGACCTGAAAGACATGGTGTGAGTGAGATGATTATTCGGTGGTCTTCCCAACCTGAGTCGTTGTCTCAGACTCGGGTTCGGCATCTGGTAGCGTCACAACTTCCGTCACTGCTTGCTCCAGAAAACCTTAAAAAATCTCAACCCACCTCCAGGCCTCCACCGCGGAAGAGGCGCGGCGGCACGGACGCGAGCCTCCAGGTGGGGAGTTTGGGACGTCGTCTGGTCGAGTTGAAGGGAGACATTCATCCATACTCACCGTCCCTGCTGGGTCTGCCATGATAGAGTCTGAACTCCCGTTATCAGCGTTCTCTGCATACTCTGTTGGGTTCCATTGAGGTCAAGTACATGTAAGGGTGCACAGCAAACATACAAAGGGAGCGAGGGCTAAATATACACCAGGTTTAGCGGTGAGCTCGTGTGTAGCGGCATCGTCACGCGTCACGCAGGACAAGTCAAGCGCGAAGCCCAAGCTCAGTAGTTGCTGTTACATATAACACGATCAGCAGTAGTCTCGCGTTGCCGTCGGTCATCTTTCCGGCTAAGCCTCCTCGCTCTCCGCTCCTCTCCGTCGGAGCAACAATATTGATGCTGTATGTATCTGTCGCATTACTACATATACTACTACTGTCAATTGTCAACATGACGATGACACCACTTCGCTGATGTGTCCGCAAGCCGTATTTCGTATGTGAAGTCTTCCATTATTTGCTCTTCCCACGACACCTGCCATGCATACTGATTAGCGGCGCGATCGCGAGCCGAACAGGGAGGCTCCGCTATCAGCATGTATGGACTACATATGTATGCTGCCGTCTTAATGTCGAGCAGTTCCTATCGCCGATAACAGCAATACCTTCGCTATTATTTCGCGCTCCTCCCTCTCCTCGTATGTAATTCATAGCATCTCTACCGGCCTCTGGATGACCCTCAGCCAGTACGGCTTCAGGCTTCAGTATTCAGTGTGTATCCATTGGGTTGCTTCCGGTCACCCAGGACAGTGGGTTTGGGTTCTATGTAAAGCCTAGCGCCAAACGCCTCAGAACGATGCTAACAAATGCAGGCAAAGCGGCGAACGTTTTGGGGTCGTTCCCTCCAGCCTCCAGGCGGCAGGCGGCCCCAGCGTCCAGCAGGCTCTTGTTCCAGTACACAGTAGTCTTCATTAAACTTCCGGGAAATTTGATGTATGTGCAGCATGCTATCAAGCGAGCGGGATTTCCTACGCACGGTCATCCTGGTTGAGCGTTGGATATGTGGTATGTACAGCCAAAGTCTGTAGGTCTGGCATTGCTTGTGTTGACTTGGACTTCTCGTCACAAACCAGCAGCCGGGGGATTGGGCATTGTGCGGAACCGCTGCTGCCTAACCCGGGGGCGGGGGCGCGGTGTGCGTAAGAGTCAGTGCATTGTGTGAGATGTGAGCTTATAGAGAGCTAGAGAGAGCAGATGGAAAGATCTTTTCTTTCGATCAAGGCCAAATCCGTGTTCCCCCAGCGTCTAGCGGTTACGATGCTCATGAAGAACAGCAAAAGGTGGTGGGACCTCTACATACATATCTATCGGCCGAATTAGCCACGCTCAAAGACCGACGAAAAACATGCTCGAAACTTTATCCGAGATCTGGTGGCGTTGTGGCGCATTGCAGCTGGTAGATTAAAACCTAGAACACCTTTCCTTGGTTAAACAATATACATAACCGAAGTACCTTGTCCCACCCGCATGCCTTTCTCCCCCAGCATTGGTCCATTCCGCTCAGTGACCTGTGATATGATACATACGTGCGAATACATATGTAGTAGTGGTTCAAGTGTAGGGTCACTCGAGGCTTGTGAGCATGAGTTCAGCGTCGAGCCTCAGTGCTCAGCGCTCAGTAATCAGTAGTAATCACTCGAGAAAGTGCCGTAGCTGTAAGAACGGAGTAAACTCTGCGACCACAGAACCCAGGTCCCAGATGCCACTGTGTCGGGTGTACAGTCAGTATCTGTCGAAGAACGAGACCTGCCAGCAAACAGAGTAGTGGTCAAAGAAAGAGCAGAACAGAGTTTCCTTGTTCACGTTTCACTCCGTCGTACATACTTAAGAATGCCGCTGGTTCCAAGGATGTTTGACGCACCCATCACTACGACTTCATGCTTCATGCTTTCTGCGCCGCTGTCCTGGATTGTCTGTTGGCGCGCCATGCTGGCGGAACAAGGTCCCAAACGCTGCTCCCAAGGCCCGGGGTGAGGAATTTAACGGATGCGTACCAGAATTCAATAATATCTGATACATACACGTCTGAACGAAGAAAGTACAGATGAACGATGAAACTCTGTCCCAAGCAAGTCTCGGACAATCGTTTCTCTCCCAGACATGACTTTATGTACGTAGCCATAGATGAAAGATCATGCTGGGGAGGCTTGCAGTTGCAACTCTCCGCGGAGCCTGGAGCCCGAAGCCTGAAAAGAGAGAAGAGAAGGGCGATGCTGAGTTCTAGCGATCACAGCTTCAGTCGAGCGTGATGAGCGATGAGGCTTTCCCTTTTCGTTGACGCGTTCGTGGCCTGCTTGTTCTCGCCGATTGCTCGCTGTTCTGCCTGCTGTCCGCAGTCCGCACGCTCATAAAAATCGAACGGCAGGACGAGCACTTTGTCGACACTAAGCTCTCGATGGCTCATCCAATCTGTCTCACCTTCTTTCCGCCGAGAAACCAGGTCAGAAAATGGATCAATGTCACGTGGCAGCTGGTGAGTGATGATCATGAGACTTCTGAACAGACTTTTGCGAATTGTGGACGGTCTGAAAAGACTTGCTTCGGTGTTTGAGGAAGGCTGACAGCATGACTTGTCTCGGTGCGAGACACCCCCCAAGCCTGCGATGGTGGCGGGGGGGTCTTGTGACATTCGCGAGTTTCAAGCAGGGAACACCGAACGGATTTCGCGTTTTGGCCCTTCTTTGAAATGTCATTCCCCA
>RDSH01000146.1:0-53483 GCA_009428295.1 Tilletia walkeri
TTATCAAATCCACAGGATGGTACAGTACAAAGGAGGGGACCCTTCGAACAACCACATCGTAAACTCACACAATACGTCCCCAAAGCAGCCCATTCTCTTCCTAACCGTACAGCGCAGCTGCTGGTCAAAAACGGCGTGGTTTGAGCATGTGTGCGAGGAGCTATGGTGTTCTGCCTATTTTGCGGTCTTTACAAAATCCCAAAAGCACAAATCTCCCAGTTTCTCACCATTGAACAGACCAAAGCCCAAACGGAGAGCTGGAGGATCTTTCTTAACTGCCACAGACCAACTTCTATTAAGCTGCTGTGCTGTGTTTAATTGTAAAAGATGGGAGTCAATCGAGAGGTGTTGTGGCCCATCTCTGTACCATCCTGTGGATTTGATAAAAGCCGTACCACCCTGTGGATTCAGGCCTCCTGCTGTACCATCCTGTGGATTTTCTCGACAAATTATTCAGCCTCGGCCTCGTCAATTAGCCGGTGTCGAGGAAGGGAAGTTCTGGCAGACAGCATCGTGAAAAACCGAACCTCTCCCGACTCGCTGGTCAAATGTCAAAGGCGACTTGCAAGTTGCAAGGGCCTGGAGGCTGGAGGCTGGAGGCTGGAGGGAGCCTGCCTGGTGCTTCCCTCGCTGAGACCGCCGGCGGGTAAGCTCAGCGACACACATCCCTCGGCCGAGAAACAAGTAAGCGCTCGCCGCTCAACCTCCCAAACCCATCATCCTCGCCAAAGCTCCAATATCGACCCCCGCGCCAGACATCCCACCACCGCCCATCCCACCCGCGCCCCCAGCACCGCCGGCCCCAGCACCACCACCACTCCCATCCCCTCCTCCTCCTCCCATCCCCGACATCATTCCACCTCCACCACCAGGTCCGGGGCCCAACCCCAATCCATGGCCCGGTTGCATGAACGGAGCCTGTTGCTGTTGTTGCTGCTGTTGTTGTTGCTGAGCTTGACCTACTCCACCACCGAGGGAAGGTTGTGAGTTCCCACCGCCGCCTCCGCCTCCTCCGAAGGGTGCCATCATCCCGCCACCCGGTGCCCCTCCCCCTCCTCCTCCTCCTCCGCCAGCTGCACCCACAGCCCCACCCAATCCCCCATTATACCCAAAAGGCATGACGAACTGACCCGTCTGCTGTTGAGGCGGTCCTGGCTGCCCCTGATTCCCCATATTGTTGTTGTTGTACATCGAACCCTGCGGCGGAATCTGACCCTGACCCTGAGCAGCATTGTTCAAATACTGCATCTGCTGCTGCTGTTGAGGATGTGATTGTTGACGCGCAGCAGCCGCAACCGCCGCCGCCGCAGCAGCCATCGCAGCCGGATTAACACCCGTATTCCCTCCCCCTCCCCCTCCCCCTCCAAAGGGGAAGTTCATCCCAGCTCCACCACCACCCATAGACTGCCCACCTCCAGGAAGATTCTGCGCCATCACCGATCCAGGTGCCGGTCCCGCCAACGACGACGGTGCAGGCGCAGACCCGAACGTAGATCCAATGTACGACGAAGCAGGCGTTCCCGTATTGGTCCCACCTTTCCCCGCCGCCGTTGTCGTCGGTGCAGCTCGAGGAACGCCCCCAGGCCCCGAAGCCGAGATCGACACAGCATTCGCCGCAGCAGCCTGTGCCCCACAAAGCAACGCCTTCGGTACAGCCTCCTTCAACACCATCCCTAACAACTTAGGCGCCGTAGCCATCGACGACGATGGCGGCTGCCCCTCCCCTCCCGCAGTAGCATTCGCCCCCCCACCCGGAGGCGGAACACCAATCAACAACAATCCAGGCCCAACTTTCTCCGGATCCTCCGAAGCAGCTTTAGCACTCCCCTTCGGCTGCAACGAAATCAAAGCCCCCATCTTCTTCAACTCGAGTAAGCGGGCCAGTTGGAAGTAGATCTTCTCGTTTTGGACTTGCATGTCCGCTTGTAATTGGGCAGTCGCGCTGGCTGCGGCGGGGACGGGTAAGGTGCTGAAGAGGACGCAGGGGATGGGTGATGAGCGGGATGAGGCGAGCGTTTGGAGGTCCCGCATTGAGATGGGGATCATCGTGCTCAGTTGGAGTTGTCTCGGCCATGGCATCAATCTAGCAAACCCCCCGGAAAGGAAAATGTGTGTCAGGAACGACCCAACCAAGCAAGTCGCGAATGCGTTAGTTCAGAGAGAAGCCCAACTCACAGATCACCTTCATTCCGCGTCGTAGGACACGAAGCAGAAACCATCGTTGCCAACGGAGCCGCCCCATTCGACACTCCCGGCATCAAAAACGTCATCGCACCCGACCAGAACGCGGACGGCCGATGGGGACCTGGTTGAGGAGGCTGTTGCTGTTGCTGTTGCTGTTGTGTAGGAGGTGCGATACCTCCGCCTGGCCCCCCAGACCCCGAATGACCGCCCGCCTGGCCCTGTTGAGATGTCTGTCCACCTCCTTCCGTCGTAGACAGACTTGTCCTCCCTTGATTCTGAGCTAGTGCCGCAGCCGCCGCCGCCGCCTGCTGCTGTTGCTGCTTCTGCTGCTGCATAAACATCTGCTGCTGCTGATGCAAAGCCTGCTGTTGCTGCTGCTGCTTAGCACTAGCAACCTGAATCTGCGCATGGAACTGCTCCGAGAAGCCTCCCAGATTCAGACCCAGCGTACGGGCATGGGTGTCGATGTCGAGCGTTCGACGGAAGTTCTCGTTGATGTTCACCGTGGGAAGGGCGGGAAGGCTGGCTTGATCGAGTGAGGCTGACTTGTTGACGGGTGGGGTGGTTAGGGCGACGATGGACGCATGTAATGCTTTTTGCTCCCCCAGAACTGGAGGTGACCCATAATATCAGTTCAGCCAACGACACTTTCAGATGGATAAAGAGGAGCAGAAACTCACTCTTTGCGCGAACCTGTGCAACCTTCTGAACCTGCGCCTGCGCCTGGGCCAAGGTCACCTTCCGCTTCTCCTCATCCTGCGCAGTCGTAGGCTGCTGTTGCTGCTGTTGTTCCTGCGTAATGCGCTGTTGAATCGTAGCCAAGTTCTTGAGCATATGCGCATGTTGCTGATGTAGGAATTGGATCTTGGCTCGTTCGCCTGGAGTGATGTGGGCAGGGAAGTTGACGCTCGCCAAACCGGGCGAGAGGTTAGGCTGTCCTGGTTTGTTCTGTTGGAGTTGGGATGCTTGCACACCTGCTGCATGACCTGCTGGATCCGCTGTGGGCCCTGATGCGGTCGCATTGGAAGCTGAGCGAGAGTGCGTATGTGGCTTGGCAGGAGGTGCTTCTCCCTTAGCCTTGGTGGGCGTATCCTTGTCCATCTTCTGCCGCTTGGCAGCTGGCCCGCTGGAATCTGTCTGTTGTTGTTGATGTTGCTGCGACTGTGATGCATTGTATGCAGCCGAACTTGTTGATCCAGCACGCAAGGCATCGAGGCTCCTCTTCCTGTGAACGAGACTTTCTGCTGATCTTGACGACGCCGCTTCTCTGGAGGCTCGGACTGCTGTGAGGAAGTTGGAGAAGAGGACAAGGGGAGAAGTTGATGATGAGGCTGATGGTCCTGGACCGGAAGGAGGAGCCTGGAAATATGCCATTAAGCTGTCGTGCTCGTCTGCGGTGAGGATGTCCCTTGGATTGTCGAAGATGTCTGACAGGGTCGGAGCGAGTTCGTCGACTTCTAACATGGCTGTGAGAGGATCATGAGATGCGAGGGAGAGCGCTAAGAGCCAGTGCAGCCTTTGTGAGTCTGGCGGTTGTGTTGATGGTGCGATGCTGTGTGATGTATGGTGAGCTGAGCGTTGATTAATGTGCGGCGCGCGAAGGACGATGGATGTGATAGCTAGCTCGGGAGTTGTTGTAGGAGCCGAGGGATCTTCTATGGACTGGGAAGGGGAGAGCGATCTGAGCTTGGAGAACTCGTGCGCTAGAGCGAGGGCGTCCATGGCATCGTAAGCAGAGGCGATGTTGGTTGTGGGATTGCAGTTGAAGGAGAGCGGGGTGGTCATGCTGGAGATGTGGATGAGATGTCTGGAGTGAGTGGGAGGGTACTGGCTGGGGAGTGGGTTGGTAGGATCGACTGCTGTGCTGGAAGGTGACCTTTCTTGGAACATGTGTAGGACGGCGGAGAGGACATTGGCTATGTTGACGGTGTCTGACCTGCGTGAAGGCCGTTGCTGTGATTCTGCTGTCGCTGTAGCTGTCGCTGCTGTTGTGGATTGAGGTGGAGATGCTGGGGGTGTTGGGGGCGAGAGGAGCGACTGGAAGAGCTCGTCGTCGTCATCTTCCTGTACTGATGTTGGGGGATGACTTGTGAATGGGAAGCGTGCGTTTGCAGCGCATGTCTTGAGGAACTCGAGAGCTGGCTGGAAGGGTATTGTGTGTATGTGGTTTGCTGAGTATACGATGATGCCTGTGAGGAGGGTGATGGGTGGTGGTGTTGAGGAGGATGCGATGTTCTTGAGGACGGGATGGATGAGCCACTGGAGGGTGTGTCTGAAGCTTGCGCGTGTCTGAGGCGAGTCCTGGATGAGAAGGAGGGCGAGGATCTGCTGAGGAGGTGGTGTCGGAGGTTGTTGCTGTTGCTGATGTTGCTGCTTAGTGGGAGTGTTGTGTTGTGCCTTTCCTTTGCCTGCGCTGTTCTTCCCTGAGCTCATCGTTGCTCCCGTCCTTTGACCTTGTTCTTGCCTTGTCCTTTGACCCTGTTCCCTTGATGCTGTCTTGTGTCGATGTCGATGTGGTCGAGCTCATCCCCGTCCTCATCCCCGCCGAGCTCGAGCTTCTCTTTGCCCGATCTCCAGTTGCGGTATTGTAAATCGTTCGGCCGTATCGGAGCGTTTCGGTGTTTAGGCGCTTGAGATCATTGCGCAACGAAACTTTTTGTACTGAGAAGACTGTGCGACTGAAGATGCTGCTTCTTGATGACCACCACCTTCCACTCACTCTTGACTCTTTTCCGCATAGCATTAAAGGTAAGCAAAGTCGCTGTATAGTTGAGTATAGTCGAAGTAGCTCAATGCTGACTCTCTCTCTGCTCACTCCCAGAAGTCAAAAAAATGGTCCTCACTCACCCCAACATCCGCGATGGATGGTTCTACGAAAGTACGTCTTCTACCTCCTCCCACTCGAAGAAAAGCATATTACTCACTCTCTCTCTTCAACCAGCCAACTCGCAATGGCCAGGACAAGCAATGTCCCTCCAGGTCGTCCGCATCCTCCACGTCGAACAGTCCAAGTTCCAAGACTGCCTCGTCTTCGAATCCACAGACTACGGAAACGTCCTCGTCCTCGACGGCGTCATCCAGTGCACCGAGCGAGACGAGTTCTCCTACCAGGAGATGATCACCCATCTCCCCATGGCATCCCACCCAGACCCCAAGCGCGTCCTCGTCATCGGAGGCGGAGACGGTGGTGTCCTCCGTGAAGTCCTCAAGCACGAATCCGTCCAGGAGGCCGTTCTCTGCGATATCGACGAGGCCGTGCCCCGTCTCTCCAAGAAGTACCTCCCCCACATGGCCACAGGTCTCGACCACCCCAAGTCAAAAGTCATCATCGGAGACGGTTTCGCCTTCCTCAAGCAAGCCGAGAACAAGGCCGCATTCGACGTCATCATCACTGACTCCTCAGACCCAGTCGGACCAGCCAAGTCTCTCTTCGAGAAGCCTTACTTCCAGCTCCTCAAGGAAGCCCTCAAGCCCGGCGGACACATCTCCACCCAAGCCGAATCTCTCTGGATCCATCTCCCCCTGATCCGCGAACTCCGCCAGTCCACCCTCTCCCTCTTCCCTATCGCCGACTACGCATTCACCACAATCCCCACCTACCCCTGTGGTCAGATCGGCTTCGTCGTCTGCTCCCTCCAGGCAGACCGCAACATCCGCGAGCCCGTCCGTAACGTCCCCAACTGCAGGTACTACAACCAGCACGTCCACAAGGCCGCCTTCGTCGTTCCTGAGTTCGCCCGTCGCGTCATCGAGGACGGCGAACCCGCTCCCGGTCCCGTCATCGCGACCAGCGACGGAAACGGCCCTACCAAGCGCGACCCTAAGAAGATCCTCCTCTTAGGAAGTGGATACGTCGCTCGACCCTTTGCCGAGTACGTCCTCCGTTGCCCCGAGTACGAGCTCACCGTCGCCTCCGCCCACGTCGAGAACGCCGAGCGCATGTCCGTCAACTTGCCCCGCACCACCGCCGTCGCCATCGACGTCAACGACGATGCCGCCCTCGAGTCCATCATCAGCAAGCACGACGTCGTCATCTCCCTCATCCCTTACACCTACCACGCCGCCGTCATCAAGGCTGCCTGCGCACACAAGGTCGACGTCGTCACCACCTCATACGTGTCCGATGCCATCCTCGGACTCAAGGACGAGATCGAACGCGCAGGGATTACTGTCTACAACGAGATCGGTCTCGACCCCGGGATTGACCACCTCTACGCCGTCAAGGCCATCGACGACATCCACAAGGAAGGTGGGAAAGTCAAGTCCTTCCTCTCTTACTGTGGTGGATTGCCCGCTCCCGAGGCAGCCGACAACCCGCTCGGATACAAGTTCTCCTGGTCTTCCCGCGGTGTTCTCCTCGCCCTCCGCAACACGGCCAAGTTCTACCAGGCACCCCACAAGGAGGCCCAGACGGTTACCGGCCTCGACCTCATGGCCGCCGCTCAAGCCTACTACATCTCCCCCGCCTTCGCCTTCGTCGCGTACCCGAACCGCGACTCCACACCCTTCCGCGAATTCTACAACATCCCCGAGGCAGAGACTGTCATCCGAGGTACACTCCGCTACCAGGGTTTCCCCGAGTTCGTCCTCGCGCTCGTCAAGCTCGGCTTCCTCACCGAGGACGCCCAATCCTATCTCCGCAAGGACGACGAGAAGCTCAGCTGGGCCGAAGTCGCCGCCTTGGCCACGGGTAACTCGCGCGATTTGGCAAAAGACGAGCGGGCGCTCGTCGAAGCTGTCCGTTCCAAGGCAGGTCCCTTCCGTTCGCAGGCCGACGAGGCGCGTGTGATGCAAGGTCTGCGCTGGGTCGGTCTGTTCGACTCCTCGGCACGCGCCACGGTCCGTGGTACGGCCGCACAGGAACGTTCAGGTGAAGGATTGGGTAACTTGCTCGACTCGCTCTGTGCGACGTTGGAGGAGAAGTGCAGGTACCTCCCCGGCGAGCGGGACATGGTCATGCTCCAGCACCGCTTCGAGATCGAAGCCGCTGATGGATCGCACAAGACGCTCACCTCGACTCTGTTGGATTATGGTGTGCCCCGCGGACACAGCTCGATGGCGAAGTTGGTCGGTGTACCCTGTGGTGTGGCGACCAAGCTCTTGCTGGAGGGCCACCCCGCCATCAAGAAGGCTGGTATTCAGCGGCCATACGACGTCGAGGGGTGCGAGGCTCTCCGGAAAGAGCTCGAGAAGGAGGGTATTGTCATGGAGGAGCGCTACGTATGAGCAGTGTTTCTCACCAACAGGATCACCTCTAAAAAAAACCCATCTCCATATGACCTAGACCTTTCCTCTGAGATGTAAATCTAACTCCAAAACAGACATCACAATTGCTTTGACGATTTGCACGTACCCTTGAATGTCCCTGTCCCCCACTCAGGTATAAGAGGCAATTGCGAAAAAAGCGTTACAATGAAATCTCGGACAGAAGTACACAAGGAAGAGCACGCAAAAAGAGAACAGCACGGCCGAGCATCAGAATATCAGATGACAAACATACGGGTACGCCGAAGACCACCCGTCCCACCGGTACGAGCCGAGCCCGCCAAAGCAGTCCTTCGACGCTGCAGCCTCGCGAACGCTTCGTAGATGTGTGATATGGCCAACTGAGGAGGCGGAGGTTTCTGACGTCGAGAGGAAGACGCTGCGTTGTCGTTGTTGTCGTTGTTGTCGTCCGCCTGGCCCTTAGCATCCGTCACCTCTCCCCCTTTCCCGCTCCCACCTTCTATGTCTTGCTTTCCTTTGCCTCGCTTGGCATCAGCAGTAGCCCCGACACCCGTCTTGTTCGTGCCTGTTGCGCTGTCTTCCCTTCCATTCGTATTGACAGACCCAATCACCTCCTTGCCCGTCTCTGCCTCCTCAGCGTCATCCGCATCCGACCCACCATCCGCATCCTCATCACCCTCTCCATTCTCCTCACCACTCCTAGCCCGCTTCTTCGACAACAAAGCGGGACTGCCGTTACTACTCTGCGCCACCGCGACCGCGACCGACGGCCCGCCAAACTGCCCAATGGACGACATCGCAGGAGAAGGCGACGGCGATACATTCGTCGACGATCCATCGAACGAGTTACCGCCAGCAGCAGGAGCGAAGAGCGCACAGAACGTACTGGCGTCATTAGGATCGGCAGCTACCCCCGGTCGAGGGAGGAAGAGACTGCTGAGTTGTGGTGGCAGTTCGAAACTATCATGCGCCCGTGAACTCGAAAGGGGTGTCCCGCGGTCGAAGTTGGCTGCTGGAGAGGCGAAGGGGCCGGTGGAGGCTGCTGATGATGTGGGGAGAGGTTCTCCATGGGAAGATTGCTCCGCAGGTTCGGTGAAGCGAGCCCGTTTTCGCGGACGGTTGCCGCCCGTCTCCTGTGAGGCGTTATTCGCCTCCTCAACCGCGGACGTGGACGAAGCAGGCTTGGGACCGTTGCTACCAGGAACCTTCAAGATACCATTCGGTGTAGTATCCACGACGGAGGGAGCCTGCTCAACGCTCTTGGATTTGGGCGACCCGGTCTTGCCCGCGGAGGTACGTTGAGCAGTAGGCGAAGAGAAAGGTCCAGCAATCAAAGCAACATCGCTCTTCGTCTCCGTGGTAGTCGCGGCGGACGACGACGACGCCTTTTTCTCAGCCCAGATCTGACGGGTACCCTTCTCCCGCTGAGTAGGTTTCAGCGCTTCCGCCGCCAACGCCTTCCGCTCCGCTAGAATTCGAGCCGTCTCTTGGAGCTCCTTCTGTACCTCGAGCGCACCCTCGCAGAGCTCACGAACGACTTCGAAAGCGAGGAAACCGAGAATGTCGATAATGTCATCGTTTGGTTTGCTGCCATCCAGATATGCGGGGGCGTTGATGAAGTCGCGGAATCTCTTGCCTGAGGGTTTGAAAAGGGGGAAGGCGGAAGTTGGATCAGGTTCTGTGCGTTGCTCGTCCATCACGTCGGTAAGGACAGCTGAATACTAACTCTTTTTGAATGTGAAGGATGCCTGCCTGCACTCAGAGTAATGCACGTACTCCTCCCTAGTCATCCTCCTGGTCGCCTCGTCCGCTTCCTGAGGAGAAAAAAATGCACGAGTCCGCTTCAGCTGGTGAAAGAGCAGTAATGTACGCTTTGTGTATAACATACCTTGAGTCGAGTCAAGCTATCCTCGTGAGCTTCAATATCATCTTCGTCCTCCTCATCGGCATCGTCCCCCGCCAAAGGCCGCAGATGCTCAGAGAAGATCGTGCTCAACTCCCAAGGCAGCTTGACATTCAGCTTGCGCGTCTTCAAAGCGTCCACTAGAGAAGACCGAACAGCGCACCCAAAGGGCAATGAGAGGAATTCAGCTGTCAGCTCGATGGATCCAAAGAAGGACCAGCTCCGGTAAAACCCAACTTACTGGCACCAGCATCCTCAAGTTCCGCATCGCCCGCAGCCCCACCTCCCACATCGTCCGACTCCTTCGCCTTCTTGCGCACTTCCCTCCAGCTGAGATATATGCGCAACCGATTGACTTTGGCGCGATCGTACCGAATGAGGAAGATGAGGTCCTCGGGCGAGAGGGTACGGGAGGCTCGTCGTTGAGCGATGCGGCGGGATTGGATGATCTGCTCGACACAACAAAGAGGAATGGCAAAGGCAGAGGCGGAGGCGGAGGTTCAGTACTGCGCGCTCTTCTCTTCACTCCCAGCGACGGGCCAGCGGAAGGCAGCTCACCATTTCGACCACTTGAGTCCTTACGATGTCCTCGATCAGCTTGAGCACGTCGTCCGGCGGATCTTCAATGTCCCCGAAGACGAACATCTGGCACCATTCCAAGGGGAGGGATCAGCACACTTTCCATGTGCTCTGTTCCCATGATCCATGGAACTCACCATTTGAGAGATCTCCTGAGAGTATTGATACGCAGGCGGCGCATCTCCTGGCAGGAGGAGAGGCTCAGAGGAAGGGCCAGCTCCTCCTCCTCCTCCCGCCCCACCGTTCAAGCCCGAGTCTTCGCCCGCAGCAATACTTCCTCCAGCGCCAGAATCGACCGCGCTCGCCATGATTTGTGTCTCTCGTTATCCTTGCTCACCTGCGCTCCTTGTACGTAGATGAGGCGATGAGGTTCGATGGGGAGCTGGCAGGATGGATCTCCGCCTCGGAGCCTTTTTTCCAATGAGTGATGATGGGGGTGGTCCTCCTCCTCATCAGACGCTCAGACTAAAAGGAGATGACAATCTCCCAGAGAGTACAGAAAGAAATGGGTCGAGGTTACATTGCGCGGTGATCTGAGAGATATCCATCAAGGTCAAACGAGAACCCGGCCCCCTTTGGACTCATTGAGTCTGAGGTCCGTATCTGTGGGTGGCCAAACAAATCGAGATGGTCAGATGCATTCGGACGGAAGGACATGTCGAATCCATGGTGGGTCACTTACCCTCTGAGTCCCTCGGCAAAGCCCCAGTTGGTAGGGACAGACTCTGGCTCGGAGATGGAGCTGCCTTCCTTTGTCACCTTGGCGATTTGGAACTGAGAAGTGAACAGCAAACGAGTCAGTCAGGATGCTCCAGGTTACATAACTGAGGAAAGAGATGCCACTCACCCGGTTCAAAGATCGTGCATCGCGGTAGACTGAGGAAACAGATAGTCTCACAGGTCAGCATCCAGCATAAATTGAGCTTATGGGTCCCTCATACTCACAAAGAACCTGCATGCAAGACCTCAAGATCTTCTTAGCCTCCTCCTCATCAATCTGCCCCTCCCGTCCTTCAACAGCCTTGCGCAGAAGCGGCTGTGCGAGATGCATCCCAAATCCAGTCGCAATCGTCGTAGACTGGAACGTCGTACCCAACAAGTCCACGTAACCCAGGAACAGTTCGCCGTCCTTGGGATCCACTCCACCTACGACCAAGCTGTTCCAGATTGGGTTCATCTTGGTGCGGCGGTTGTACATCACTCGGGACAGGTAGGAGTATAGCTGACGAGCGGTCAAGGCGTGTCCGTCGCCCTCGTTGAACTCGGACACTCTGTCAAAAACACAAATCCTCTTCCTGTCAGAGAAACACACAACACATACGTAAGCTTCCCAACCTAACTCACTGCAGCTGATCAATCCTGTGCTCAAGATACTGGAAGTCACTCATATCTCCACTGGCTCCGATCAGTGTGTTCTCCCCAACCGTGATGATACGTCGAACGTCCATGAATCGCGCCAGACTGCCATACGACGCAAGCGTGTCGGCAGCGAGCATGATCCCGTCCTTGTACTTGATACCCAAGATCGACGTACCCGTCACGATCGGTTGTCTGCCCGCGACACAAATGACTGTCAGCCGAATGGCCAGCAGAGAGAAGGTGGGATCAGAGCTAAACTCACTGCGTCCGCTGTCGTCCAATATCAAATGCATCTGCACTACCAGCGTTCGGTCCAGCAGAAGCCATCATCTGCGCGCGCGACGAGATGAGGTCCGGCGCCGGTGTTGATGCCCACGTCTGTCCTGTGTTTACGTTCATTTCTGGCGGTTCTGGGTTGTGTGCTGAGTGAGAGACGATGCTGAAGCTGAGGCTTTCGTGGTCGTCTGTGTCCGCGTCAGTGCGCAGGGCCGGGTACCAGCCGAAGCCCACTTTCTCGGCCGATAGAAATCACCACCTCCGCCTCAAACCAACACACACCCAACACGAGAAAGCAGGGAACGTGCAAGGCAAGGGTGTATACATTCTCTCCCAAAGGCTCGAAAAGTCATAGCTGTGAACAAGAATCAGGACGTCTCAGCGCCAACAGGAACAGCTCCTACAGACACCTTCTCCTTATCCTGCCGAGGCGAGCCAGTCGACTTCCCCACATTCCCCGCCGCCGCCGTCCGATTCCTCTCCAGCGCAGCCTTAGCAACTTCCACTCTGACCAGCTCCCTCACCACAGGCGCCGCCTCGAGACGCATATAGAAAATCCGATCCGAAAGAAGTTGAATCCACGTCTGTTGAGCATTCGTAAGAGCTGAAGATGACGATGATGATTCCTTTTCGGATCCTGTGGTCGTATTTTTGGATTTGGAGGCGGTGTGAGCTGCGGCTGCCGATGCGGCGGCCTCTGGGAGCGTCTTGGCTTTTGATTTGGTAGGAGCGCGGAATGGCTCCAACCTGCAGTGTAAGAGGGGGTGAGAGATGTCGTCAGTATCGCAAAGGGGGCAGAAGAACGTTGTTCTAAAGCTACGCACTCTCTAACAAGAAGCCCACCAGCCTCCGCCTCCGCAGCCCTACTAAGCATCTTGATCCCCTCCGCCAACCCCAACGCAGCCGCCTCCAACTGCTGCTTCTCCGCCGCATTCGCAGGTCCATACTGCCTCGGTGGGAACAACGGACCGAGTTGAGCGAAAGCCATGATGAGGGCCGTGTAGAAGTGGTGCAAGATGAGGACGTATTCGCGCGGGGTCATCAGTGGGAAGAGACGGGCGAGGAGTTGGGGTCGGACGGGTCGGGAGAGGACGTAGTACTCGATGGCGGCCGTCACGATAGGGTGAGCGAATCGCCACTGTGTAAATAGAGAGCACCGCATGAGCATGAAAGTTAAACCCCCAAGAACAGCACTATGCAAAGCAAGCAAAGGACGTACGTAGCTGTCCACTCGGGAACCGTGAATCCAGATGAGGACGGTGTGGAAGAGCGGGTTGAACACGTAGAACAAGATGCTCTCCTTGAAACCGTGCTGCATGTACTCGCGCAACGTCTTCGGTTCCCTCCAATCCAGCACAGCAGGCCCGAACCTGTAGAAACGAAAAGCAATCAGCATTTCCAGCTTTCCTCGACCGCACAGATGCACTACTACGCACCGATCATACGCAAACCGAGTCATAGGATCCGTAAGCGTATCATGCGCCTTCCGAATGAGCAAAAAGAAAGCCTCCCCAGTCTCCCTATTCGCATCCGTCAACTTGTCCGGATGATACTGTCTCGCCAACTTCCGAAAACTCTTCTTGATCGCATCCCCATCATCATCATACGCGATCCCCAACAACGCGTAGTGATTCGCTACCTCCGGTCGGAAGACGGCCACGAGCGCTCCGAGGAGGGAGTAGAGCAGGTAGGCGCCTACTATGATGGCGCGCGCGTATGTTTGGTGTTGGGACGCTTGGGCGGGTGTCTTGGGTTGGGCGAGGAAGTGGGATGAGTAGGCGAAGCGGAGGGCGAGGGTCGTGCCTATGACGGGGAAGACGGACCAGGCGATGAAGGGCGCGAGGACGTTGGACTCGTCTGCGGCGGCGCGGAGGAGTGACCACATTCTTTCTCTGCCTATCGTGTTGTTCGTCGAGGAAGTGAAGGTGGTACATACACGTCCAGACAATCCATCTCATCTTCCAGCCAAACCGGAACCTTTCCCTTTCCCACCCAAAAAATGTCAAAGCAGCGTAAACTTATAGCAGAGAAGAAAGTGTCCATTTGAATTGTCCTTTGTGCGTACGAATATGTAGTATTGTGTATAGTCCGAAGAAGGTGAAAGTCCATCCGAGGGACAAGGACGGGAGGCCCAGCAGGAGCCTATGAGAGAGGGATCGCTCACGACCCACCCCAATCAAAGCTCTCCGTAACAACATTAACCTGAAACCTCAAATCCCCCCTCCTAACCTTCTCAACATCCATCCTCCTCGTCGCAATCGCCCTCAACACCGTCCCCAGACTAGCAGGCCCACAACTCGAAATCATAACTCGGCCCAAGCTCCCCTCACACTCCTCCCCGACAATCTTGTCAAGTTTCGGGTGGCCAGGTCGAGCAAGTTCTGCAACAAGTCGCATGTCCTCGTCCTCTTGCTCGTCCAGGTCGATGGCCGTCTCAGCCATCTCGTCCCCACTATGCTGGTGTCGTTCTAGCAAGGGCTTGTTCAAAACTCCACCACCACCGCTGGCATGATTGTGGCCCCTGCCGCCGCGTGAACCTCGGTTCAGCGGTTCCGACGATGGAAGGTGTGCACCGCCATGTACCTCGCTGAACGCAGCCATCTCCGCAGGCCCGAGATAACCATTTCCTCCTCCAACCCCAACCCCACCCCCAAACCCAACATCGCCCTCAGACCCACCCAGCCCCAAATCCCCCTCCGCACCTCCACTCCTTCCCAACCCCGCCACACCATGTCCATGTCCATACCCACCACCCATTCCTCTCCCCCGACCCCGACCCCTCCCCCTACCAGCAACAATCTTCATACTCAACTTCCTCGTATTCGCCCTCCTCAACTTCCCCTCCTTCTGCACCCGCTCGTTCATCTCCCTCTCCGCCTTCGATAACTCATGCGTGCCCGCCTCCCCATCAAACTCCGTCAAATCCTCAGCCTGCACCTCATACTCGTCCTGTTCAGGACCCTCGGTGAATCGCGCCGCTCGCTCGTTCGCGGTGAAAGATGTCGACCAAGGGGCGGGAGAGGTCGCCCCACTGCGAGAATCGTATGAGGTAGGGAGTAGCGTCGAAGTGGTGGTGGTCGTAGCCTGGAAGGACGTCGTCGAGCCGTCCATGAAACCCATCTTGTTCGGCCCGAAATCAGGAGTACGCGGCAACGTGACAAACGAGGACGAATCCTCATTCGTCATCCACGGACTCGCGCTCGAGCTAGAAGGTGCACCAGGCGGATCACTGCTCTTGCCCCTCACCATCTTCGCATGGATATCCCCATGCTGAGCAGCCGAGACGAACCCGTCCGATTGTCCCGGCCCACCGCGACGCTCGTAGTGCGATTGGTCGTTCAAGTGGGTAACGAAGATGTCCACTTGCAACTGCTCAGGCGACAGTATCCCAATACACCGCCTCAACGCACTCGCCGCCCACTGCAGATGCACAAACTCCCTCAAGATCCAAACAAACCGGATCCGTCTCGTCACGAAGGCCCGCCGATCGTCGTCAAGACCACTAGTGGGAGGAGAACCTTTGCGAGTGGAATAAGACGACGAGGTCGAAGAAGTCGAACCTCGAACGCCCCCATCCTCACCCAATCCTTCCCTCCTCGCCCGCTCAGCATGCCCAGCCATAGCAGCGCACAAATACTCCAACACGCTCAACCCAAAACTGACACCGGACCCGCCACAGATGATCATCACAGTCGAATGGGCACCCCAATGGATCCGACCCGTACTCCCATACGGCCCATCCACAATCGCCCGGATCCTCACACCCGTCTGATGTTTTTGCGGTACCGCCGCAAGTGAACCCGCCCGCATGGCCGTCTCGATCTGTTGATAGCGCAACTTGCAAATATGTTCCCAAAGCGAGAGCGTAAATCCCTGTCGGGCCCGAATGATCAATACCATCGTCCGATCGTCCTCCTCCCCCTCCTCCACTTTACCCTCCAACATCTGCGCCCTCTGCTCCTTCGAGAACGACGCCGAGCCAAATTGTCTCGACAACGCCTTCCGGAAACGTAAATGCCGCGTCCCGTCCGCAGCGTTGGACGCGCTGGCAATGGTGAACGGATGACTCTGCCACCACGCGACCCCGGGTATGTTCAGATTGACGTACTGACCCGGCCTCCACGTGAGCGAGTGAGGAGTCCGTAAGGTGAGTCGGACCGTCTGACCAGGCAAGACCTCTGCGAAGGCACAGCCTCGGTAGGACTGATCTCCACGTCCAGGAGGAGTAGCCTGGTTCCGCTTGCGACCCAGGAACCCGATATCGTTGACCCACATGACTTTGATGGCCCGATGTCCGCGCTCGAGGGCCCAGAGGATTAAGGGTGCGCCCATCCAGGGCCAGAGAGGCGGGTGGTGTAGGGCTGCGGTGAGCATGAACATGAAGGCGCAGACTACGTGGGCGACGTAGAACCACTCGTAGGTGTCCATGCGGAAGGGCGAGAGGGAGAGGAACATCAACAGCGTGAGGAAGATGTATGCCTTGTGGAGGAGGAAGAAGCAAGTTCAGCAAGAAACTTTTGGAGCCGAGATACGAAGGGTTTTCAAAAGGACACTCACGACGAACCCCCAGCGAAACTTGACCCACCAGAAGATGAAGTTCCACATGGACATATTGTACTGCTGATCTTTACCTAGCTGTACGCTCCACGCACCCACATGTACCGTCGCGAACACCCAGACCATCCTGCCAACCCACTGATGCAAGAAACTCAACTTGTCGAAAGCCAGGCCACCCATCCATTTGGTGGAGAGGAGTGCCCAGGGTACCTGTTTGAGCGCGACGAGGACGACAAGTGGCGTGAGAGCGAAGGCGAAGTCGCCTACTCGGTTTCCGGATGACCACCAATCGTGATAGGGCAGTGTGACGCCGGCGGGATTGGTGGTGATAGAGGGATACCTTCCCAACCCCCACTCGACGGGTTGTCGTCTGGCAATGCCCCCGATGGAGTAGAGATACGCATTATTACCGCTGACCCAAGAGCTACGGAAGTCGAAGACGTGGCTGTTAGGGTTGACGTAGTCGGCCCCTACGAGACAGAGAATGACGGGTACGGCGGTGACGAAGAAGAGGACGATGATCCTGCCCAACGGAGGGAACTCGATCACTCTCCGTTTACTACGTGTGGATGCGCGTCGACGGGAATGTGAGAGCTGTCGTTTGTGTCTCTGTTCGGCCCGGAAGGAAGGACGGAAGAGCCAGCGTGGGATGTTGGCTAGACGGGTGAAGAAGGAGATCCCTCGGTTGCCCTCGATACTTGCATGGTCATCGTCTGTGTACTCGTCGGAGTGGATGGTGGCTCTGTTGAGAGTTTTTGCGCGTGCGCGTGCGGCTGCTACTGCTGAGGGAGGGTATGAGAAGGCTGTCTGTACGCCGTCGATGACTGCTGGTTGAGTCGGTGGCGGAGGGGCGGAGTTGTCCTGTGGTAAGTTGTCAGGGTAGAGCAGTTGGCCACGATTGTCTAGACGGACGTAAGGCTGTCGATGGAGATCCTTCATCCCACTGATGCTGAAACTGTTCTTGCTGCCTCCCATGGGAGCGCTGCTACTGCCACCAGCACCCTGTTCCTTCCTGCCCAACTTGATGACTCTGTTCTTGGTTGCCCACTTGTTCCATTTGACGCCGAGGACACTGCGATCGTGTACCTGGAAGTGATGCATGATGCCGATGATGAGGAATGCGAGTGCGAAGATGATGGTTTGGAGGTAGATGTAGCGGTAGGAAGGCCAGCTGAGGATGTGTGCGAGCATGTAGTTGCGGACGTAGTTGTACTGGATTGCGCGTGTGAGGTCTGTTGGGTTTGGGTTCCTGTTGGAGCCATCGCCCATTGCGGGTGGTACGTATACGGACCCCATGGCTTTCTTCTGTAGTTGGTTGAGGTTGCTTCAAGAAGATGCTGCTACTGTGAGCTGCTGGGTGCTGTCCGTCATGAGAGGGTGTTCCCAGTGATCCTGTAGCCGGGAGCAGGAGTGGATGTGCTCTGTGTGTGTGTGTATGAGTAAAGGAAGGGAGTATGGATGGTTAAGGAGCTGAGAGAGAGAGAGAAGGATGAGCGAGTGAAGTGAGGATGCGATGCGATGATGTCGAACTGTTTTTGCCACTGAAAATGCCGCTGTTCTTGGCTCCTCTGCCACCGAGCTCAAGGCGAGCGGGCAATAATGTAAGCCAAGTATCACAGTCAGTCAGCATGGGAATGGATGCTGCGATGCTATGGACAGCGCACAGATCTCTCCTCCCCAAGACGGCCCCAGCTCAGTCGATCCCAGCATGCAGCATACTGACCATAGCAACCGCTCCTCGAACGAAAAAGCATTTGCTCCGCGGTACCGGCCGACGTGCCATTCCCTTTCTCCGACTGTGCATGAGGTTTAAGGCTGCTGACTACTAGTGGCAGAACAGAAGGTGGTGGTGGTGGAGGCCTCCTCTGCATGACGCACATCGCCTCATCTTCCCCCCTCCAAAGACCGACCTCCATTATTCCCGAGATGAAGGCGGTCAACTCAACGGTGCCTGGACCTCACTCGCAGCATCGTCGAATCGTCGTCGAAGCATCGTCGTGAGGTTCACCGACTTCTTTGCCCCCCGCGGCCCGCCCGTTTCTACCTCTAACCGGCGGCTCTCAGAGAACGGTACAGAAACGGAGGAGGTCAACGGAGACAAATGATCGATCGATCAATCCTTGCCTCAAAGAAACAGCGCAGCACAAACAGCGCAAAAGAGTCGACCCGAGATTCCTGAATGGAAACAGCGCAGCAGAAAGAGCGCATTCTAAACTCTAAATCGCTGTTCCGCCCTGATGCGGTGTCGTCCGACACCCAGCGATCCAAGCAGGCAGGGCGGTTGGACTTCCCTCGGGGGCGTTGAGAGGGAGGGAAGGAGGCCGTGCTCTTGCCTATATAAAGACCCCCTTCCTCCCCATCTCTCCATCATTTGTTCCCACCCACCCTTCCTTTATACCTCTTGTACTTCGCTCGCAACTCTCTGCCAGCTTCACTTTACCCACCCTTCTCCCAACTTAACACCCAACCAACCAAACTAGCAATAATGGCTGTGAGTCTTTTCCCCTGCTCGACAACAACACTTCATCACCAATCAAGTGCACTGACCCCACATTCTTCTCCCCAGCCCAACCCCTGTGGATGCGGTGACAGCTGCAAGTGCACCTCTTGTAACTGCACCGACGGCAGCGTACGTTCTCAATCTCCCTTCCAATTATTTATAACCAAACTCATTGCCCTGACACCCCCTTCCCCCCTTGCTCTCAATATGTATAGTGCGCCAACGGATGCGCCTGCTCCTCCAAGACCGACGCCGGTGCAGAGAAGACCAAGGCTTGCTCTTGGTACGTTTTTCCTTTCCATTGTCCAACTTCCCTCTATCTCAATTACTTACTCTCCTCCCCCTTCCTTAATGCAGCTCCCCTTGCACTTGCGGTGAGAACTGCACTTGCACCTAAGCGAATATCGACGAAGGCAAGGCCTGAGGCGCGAAACGGTAGTTAATTGACCACACGGTCACACGACACCCCCTGTTTTCGCTACCCCTCCCGCCCCTCGCAACTTCTCCACCCCCTTCCTCAATGAGCGAGACTCTCGACCCTGTATCCTATCCATACCAAATCACGACTCTCAACGAAGACCATTCCCACGTCCCATCCTCCTCACACCAACAAGGAAAGAGGGGCAACTTGTTTTCCCGAAACTTGGACTTGTAAGAGGGAAGTAAGGAAACCAGCGATCATCTGAACATTCATTCACAGATTACTACATGGGGGGGATTGTGGAACAAGAGTGAGGCAGGAGAACTGATAATATAAGGGAGAGAGAGGCAAACAAAACAACCGTTCATTCTGGAGGAGGAGGCAGCAAGGGAGAACGGGACCGACTTTTTTGCGTGTATGGAATTGGGTGGGTGTATATTGGGGCCTTTGAACGACCAGAAGAGAGGGAGAGAGGGAGAGAGAAAGCAGAAGAGGGACCATTTGGGATTCGATATTTTGGGTTGGGAGCGTGTTGACGTTATGTGACGCCGGGGCCTCGCAGGAAGAGAGAGAGAGAGAGAGGAGACGTAGACGCGAGAGAGTGGAGAAAAACAGTTTGCACTTCCGCGTGTGTATGTAGAGTGTAGAATGTTGCGTAACGTAAGAGAGAAAAAAGGGGGAGGGGACCGTTTCCCCGTTATTGAGACTTGAGGCTTGAGGTCCTGTTCGTGTAGAAAAAAGAAGTTGTCGCGCCATATCGCACGGGGTTGTCCCCTCTCCCCTGGCGCTGGAGGTTCAATGTCCTTCAGTACACCGGGTACCGCCGCGCCGCGCCATCGTCCTCGTTCGAATTCTCAACCATGCTGCCCGCCGCAGCAGTCTTCACCTTCGCCTCCCCACCCATCATCATCATCGAAACCTCCTTCTTCGACTTCTGCTGCGGGTCCACGTCCAACCGATGCCGCTGCAAAGCCGGATTCCCACTCAACGGAAAACCATCAGCAGGCGTAGCAGGCATCGGAGTTGAGTCGGCCGTATATCCCGACCCGGACGAAGAAGTCGCCGAGCGCGGAACCGACGAGTCACTCCTCTCCTGCGATCGGGACGAGGACGACGAGGACGACTGGTTCGAGTTCGAAGAGAGCGTCGAGAATGATCGGACGGGTAAGGTGGACGTCTGCGGAGTACTGGGTACGTTCGAGGTTGGGGACTTGTTGTCTGCGGACAAGAGCGAGTCCATCCCGCGCGGACCCTCATTTCTCCGCCTGAGGAACCCACCAGCATCTTCCTCCTCCTCCTCATCTCGAAGATGCCGACGCACAGGCGATCCAGCAACTTCCCTCTCCCTCAACGAAGACCCAGCACCATCACTATCCCCGCCCTCACTCGTCCTAGACTGCGAAGCCGAAGCCGACTTGAGACTCAACAACGCTCCCACAGCCGATATCTGCTCCGCCCGACTCTGTGAGCGCGAAATCGCCACACCGCCCAGAGAAACCGACTTCTTGGTGGTGTCATTGTCGTCCCGGACGCTCGACTCCGTCCTTTGCAGATAACCCCCGCGCGCGGCAGCAGGACCAGACGAACTCCGATGGGTAGGACCACTCCAGCCAGAAGAAAGCGGAGCCAACCTCAGATCATCATCATCCTCACCACCAGATCGCCCCTGATGATGAGCAGCAGCATCACCATCAGACACAGACCGAGCTGCCCCTTCAGGCGAATAACCCCTCCGACCCCTCAAACTCTTCAGCGTAGGCAGTCGACCAGGCGCAGCTAATTCGCCCGAGGACGAAGACCGTTTCCTTCGGCCTAGAGAAGGTCGGTGGAGAGGAGGGAGCGATCGAGAATTCGTCGGGTGGTTGTGGTGGTGGTACTCCCCACGAGAAGCAGGAGGCGAGTTACACGAAGCCCGACCGTCCGCCAGACGTCGTTTGAGCGGCGGACGATGATCACCGGAGCGAGAGAGTGAGGAAGACAACTGAGGATCGGGGAACTTGCCGCCGCCGTAGTGGGAGAGACTGCCACCAGGTGGATGCGAACTCAACGTAGAAGAAGCACCGTTACCCGAGCCGGACGAAGAAGAAGTCGATCCACCACCTGCCAACCCTCGCGGACCACCACTCCCGTTCGCAGAAGCAGAAGAACCGCCCATCCCATTAAGCGTATTCAACGAAGGCAACGTCGTCCTGTTCCCCGCCCCATATCCATTAGCACTACCAGCAGCCGCAGCTTGCTTCTTAGCAGCCGCACCAGCACGTAACATCGACCCTACACTCTGCGTGCCTGTCGTCGTCATCTGTTGCTGTTGCTGTTGCTGCTGTTCGCCGAAATTACGCGGGAATCCTTGCATCATCTGGCCTACAGCGCCAGAGGAAGGATTGTAGGTAGACCGCCAGTTGTTCTCGTTCCCGTTCCCGTTGGTAGACGGGTAGGCCTCGTTGTTGTAAGAGGTGCCTTCGGGAGCGGACAGACCGTAGACGGAACCAGAGAGGGACAACCCACTTCCCGATCGACTGTTAGCACCATACGCACTGCCGTTGGGATGTTGCTGCTGTTGCTGCTGCTGCTGAGCTCCGTACCCTCCATTCTGGTTCGGGTGACGCTTAGCGTACGGATCGAAGGGAGCAGGAGGGGAGAGTGCCGAGCCGTTGGGTACGCCATACGGGTATGGCTGCTGTTGCTGTTGTTGTTGCGGCTGCTCGTACCCACCCGCAGCGCGGTTCGATGTTCCATGTCCATTATAGTTCCCATGTTGGTCCCCAGCAGACCCACCACCATCCCCAGCAGTCCTCTTCCTCTTCTGTCCCGCTCCTCCTCCTCCCGACGAAGAATCCTTCTTCTGAGCAGACCCCCCACCGCCGCCTCCTCCTGCAGGACCACCTTCATCATCCCCACTCCGGTTCTGATCCATAGCATCCTGTCCCTCCGTCCCATCGTCCGTGCCCGAACGAGAGGTAGGATCCTGATACTCATTCTCATCAATTGTGTCAGCCCACTGGATCACCCCTCCATCGAAATCGGCACTACTGCCTCCCGCGGTGTTAGAAGCTGATTTACCCTTCCCATTCGTCGTCTTCGCCTTCTTACTCGCGGGAAGGGGAGGCAACGCAGCAGCCGTCGCAGCACCCGTCCCAAACACGGCCGCACTAGCGCTCAACGCCCTCCTGAAATGCGGGTCTTCGTGAATCTTGCGCAGTCGCGACTCGCGGACGTCGCGCTTGGTGAAGTAGGAGATGATGTGCATCTTGCGGCCGCTGAGGGTGGTGATGCTAAAGGACTGCTTGATGAGGCCGTCGATCTTGTAGGTGTTTGATGTGCCGCCTGTGTTGGGTTTGCCTGTCTGGGCTGCTATGAGGGCAGCTTGGGCGGGTGTCCTGGAGTGAAGTGACAAAAGATGTCAGAAAAAATGAGAGAACAAAGGGAGACTTGACGAAAACTCACTTCTTCTTTCCTTCCAACTCGCGATACGTCAAGAAGCAGCCCGAGACCCGACTGGCACTCCAACACCGCCCATCAGTCCACCTCCTCATCCCAGCCTCCTTCTCATCCCAGACAAAGATACTCCCACTATGAATCAAACTAGCCCTCTCGCCATCCAACAGACGTCTAGTCACCCTCCTCGGCCTCGGCAATCCATCCTCAGCAAGTTCCGACTCTGGGTTGGCTGGTGGAGTCTTGCCCAAGGTGGCCAGGGTGTGGTCGCAGGCTGTGAGGAGGAGGATGGCGTCGATCGCTGTTTTGATGTGGCCGATGTATGTGGGGTGTTGGAGTGCTTGTGGGTCGGCAGTCTCTACGCCGCTCGCTGCTGCTGCTGCTACGACTTGGGCACTAGCTTCGTCCGAGGGTCGGTATGGTGCTGGCATTCTTGATGATGCCTTTGAGTTGGAGGAAGGAGCAGCAGCAGTAGCAGCAGAGGAGGCAGGGTTTGGCATGGGAGGAGGGAGTTGGGTCATCGCTTGTTGATGTGGGTGTTGTTGCTGGTGGTGGTGTTGATGATGGAGTTGGTGATTGAGGCCCATTGCGGATCCGGGGTGATGAAGTGGACCTCCATTCATGCCCATCCCAGGCAACCCGCTCGAGAGCGGGACGACAGAAGGCCCACCACCACCACCACCTGTACCCATAGACATGTAATTCGCAGCCGACATCCCGTCGAGCCCGACCATACCACCGTGCCTCAATCCACCAGCACCAGGAGCACTAGGAGGCGGAAGGAGACCATTACTAGCCTGTTCAGAACCTGCACCGACATCAGCTGCATTCAGGAGACTGTTGAGGTTGTTGACAGCAGGCGGAAGGGCGTTGTTGTTGGTGGACTGAGGAGGGCCGTTGTTCCCTGCAGCAGCAGCGGCAGCGTACATGGAGTCGTACATGCCCATGCCACCCATATGTGGGGAGACTGTGGACAGACCTGAACCGGCGGAGTGTCGATGAGCGTGATGTCCGCCTCCGCCGCCGCCGTATCGGTTTGAGGGGTTGCTGGGGCCGTGTGGGTCAATGGGGTAGAATGGCATTGTGGATGTTGGTCCGTGGGCAGCGCTGGTGGCAGGGTTGAGGATCTGATTCGGATATCCACTGCTCATCTGGGGCGAGTGTTCGGCCGTGTTGTTGTTTGAGGATGATGATGACTGTCCGGGTAAGCTGTTGAGAGTCTGAATGTAGGGAGATTGGTGGAGGGATGTCTGTCTGGAGTGTGTGTGTTGGCCTGGTGCGACTGTGCTTCCTGTTGTGCTTGAGATGGAGGGTGCTGGACTTGCTTGGGGACGTCGTGAGAAGTTTTGCTGTTGTTGTTGTTGTTGTTGTTGTTGTTGAGCAGATGAGTCTGGGTCGAGGAAGGCTGGTTGGTTGTGGTAGTTCCTATTGTTGTTGTTGTTACTGGTGTTGTTGTTGTTGCGGTACGTGTTTGGGGTTGAGTTTGAGTATGCCTGGTTGTAGTAGAAGCTTCCACTCATTGCAGATGTGGGAAGTGTCGTATCAACGGGGTTGGTGGTAGGCGTTGAGATGACTTCTTTTGAAGAATGCCAGAGCCGTGGGCTGGCAAAGGTACGTGTGTGTGTTTGTTGAGTGTTGGAATGAAATGTGCGTAGTGAGCGCGTGTCTGGAGAAGCCAGCAGAGATACCTTTGGCTTTGGGATGAGGATGAGGATGAAGATGAGGATGGTGATGGTGGTGATGGTCGATGAAAGGGTGATGGAAAGAAAGAGAGCTGCTTCGAACTGCTCTCCGCCCAAACCAAGCAGGCAACAACGCAATTATGCAAGGAATGTAAACAGTGTTCTTTTAGTCGGCTTCTCGCTTGCCACTCTCATCAGAAACTAAACGCACATCCAAATGGACAGGGTTCAAAATCATCCTTCCACCCACACCCACTACAGCACTCTTTACATCAGCCATGCATGCAATCTCCAGCCGGCATTATTGCTTATTGCTGACAGCCGTGCCTGACATGCTCAATTAAGCCAGGGTTAAAAATAGCACACGCCGCTCGATCTTCGGGAGACCCTTTTCATCCCATTCCTCTCTCCTCCAGTCCGTGCATGACCCTTCCGTGTCGGATCCGGCACCGAATAATTGACTGCATATTAGAAGTAAGCACACCAACACGAACGCCCTTGCTTGCCTGCCAGGACGCTCTCACATCTCACGCTCTCACCTTTGTCTGCGCTTCAGCCGCCTCTTGTGGCAGGGGTCAAGGAAAGGGAATCTCCCAGCGCTCTCTTCAAGAAGTCTTGGAATCCATCTACCTCACACTCACACGCTTCACGCTCCAACCGAAACGCACCGGTGTCTGGCGTGCTGAGCATGGAAGGATGGATGGATGCAAAAAGCAAAGTGACGTTGGTCAGTAGTTATCAGTGACGGTGATTTGCTGCTTTCACATTGTCACGATAAAAGACGAACCAAACCGCCCCCCTTCATGCGTGGTTGAGTCAGACGTTTTCCCTTGTTCTCCCCTCCACAATTTCGTTATAGTGGTCATCATCGGATCCACCCAGCTTTCTTCAAGCTTCGCGGTAGATCTTCATTATTTGTTCGGTCAGGCGTGCCGGCGTGTGGATTGTGGACTACTGTGGGCGGCGTGAGCGCGTCAGCCGTGGTGGATGGTGGGTGGTGGTGGGTGGTGAGCGGTGAGCGGTGAGTTGGGCGGCGCGCCGCTTTCTTTCCCTTTCCCTGCCTTAAAAAGACCAACCGCTCCACTACACTGAGACTACAAAGCCATATTGATTCTTAATTGCTCTTTCCCTCTTCCACGTCGATCGAGGATAACAGCACTTTGGGCACCAGGACAGTGTCTCTGATTTACGCACAACTCTGTTTTAAGTTTCAAGCTCAGGCGCTCAGGGTTCGGGCTTTGATGCCAAATAATGCACAGCCTAAAACACAAGGTAGGGTCCTGGCTTTAAAGAAGCATCGATCCCTGGAGTCGGGCGGTACCGGTACTGCTTCGATACCGGCGGGGGAGATCTCCACTCTTTCCTCGCCCGGGATGCTGCGATGCTGGGATGTCGACAAAGCCTACGATTTACACGCTGCCTTCGCAAGTCTGCAAGTCAAGAGCGTCTCGCGTCACGCGTGGGCGCCGAGCTCTTGTACGTATGTATGAATGTACGTTAGTGCCTCATCGCCGCTGATCTCAGAACCAGCATGCATGCTGGGCAGACTGGCTAGTAGTCTTCACGACGTTTGGACAGGAAAGGAAGAAGCAGGGATGAGATACATATGAAATCCTTTCCCAACATCACCAGCGCGCGGTGAGCGATCCTAGCACTCTTCATCAAAGACGGCTGCTGGGGGGTACTATTATGGTCGACCGGAGGACCCGCCTGTGCGAACTACTTGCGAGGACCCTGCGATCAAAGACTGTTACGAATTCTTCAACGATGCTTAATAATGCTTCTTAATGTATTAAGGATTAAGCTTAACGCTTCCTAAGGGAGGCGGCTGCTTCCTTCTTAATGCTTAATGCTTATGCTTAAGCTTAAGCGCTTAAGCAGCTTGAGAAGGGAGGCGGGAGGCAGGAAGGCGTCGTACATACTGCTTAATGCTTAAGCTCAAGCTTAAGCTGGGTGAGCGGGACAGAGCTGCTTGACGGGATTGCGAACCTGGATAGTGGATAGCTTCATGTTGAGTTGACACTTGACAATCTCACGCCTTCAAGAACTTGGCGTGCCACTCGATGTGCTCCGGCGCAAAGGTCCCGATGAAGAAGTACGAATGGTCATACCCCTCCTGCATCCTCACCAACACATCCTTCCCCTCCTCGACGCCAGCCTCCTTGAAAGCCTTGCTCAAATCCTCAGGCCCCAACTGACCCTGCTTGTAGAAATCATCCGCATCACCCGTATCCGTCAACACCTTAACCTCGGCCTTCTTCTCCTGAGGCAACTGAGAGACCAATTCGACGGCGTCGTATGATTTGCTGCCTTCTTCGATTCCGTTCTGGAGGTAGCCTTTGAATGCTTTGTGGCCCCAGGGTGCGGAGGATGGGTGGGAGATGGGTGCGAAGGCTGAGACGGAGCGGTAGGTGAGGGGTCCGGTTTCGGATGAGTTTGGGCCGTGGATGAGGGATTTGAGGTAGATGGTCAGGGCGCCGTGTCCACCCATTGAGTGGCCGAAGATGGAGGTCCGTTGGAGGTCCTGGTCGGGGTGTGTAGAAGGAAAGTCAGCGAAGAGCAAGAATGAGCCGCGGCTAGTAAACGGACTCACCAAAGGAAGATCGCTCGCCTTGAGTTTCTCAGGCAACTCCTTGACAACGAGATCATACATGCGATAGTGCTTGCTCCAAGGCTCCTTGGTCGCATTCAGATAGAACCCAGCCCCACTTCCGAAATCCCATGACTCATCTTCACCCTCGATCTTAGCCCCCCGAGGCGATGTGTCTGGGAGGACGATGGCGATGCCGTGTTTCTCTGCTGTGGCGAAGAAGTTTCCCTTCTCGGTGCCGTTGGCTGGTGTGCAGGTGAGACCGGCGAGGTAGAAGAGGACGGGGACGGGGTTGGAGGGGGAAGAGGTGGAGGGGAGGAAGACGTTGAAGTCTGTGGTGAGGTTGCCGAGTGCTTGTGAGGTGTATTGGAACTTGTGGAGGTGGCCGTTGGCGCTGTGATGGATGGATGGATGGGATGAGTTTCAATGAAGCGTTTGAACGAGGCTGAGGAAGGAATACTTACACCTTGATGGTACCCTTCTTTTCGAATGTAGACATGGTTGAGGTTGCAGAGGAAGGTGGTAGGGAATTGGAAGCACAAAGGAAGGAAGGAAGGAAGGAAGGAAGGAAGGAAGGAAGGAGAAGGAAGCAGGAAAGGTGTGAGCGTCATGGTTTGTTTGTTCGCCGGATGCACGGATGCTGTTCTGATGCCATTCGATGCACGTACACAAAGCTGAATGAGAAGCAATTTGTTTCAGGTCAATCAGGATAAATCTTCGTGTTGTGCTGCATGCTGCTCTGAGGAAAGTCATCGCCTTCCTCTCTCTGTCAATCCATTGGGAGTACCTTCACCCACCTCACTCCCTCCAACTGCGCTTCACTCTATAGAATGGCAGGCTCAGCTCAAGACGCGGTAAAGGCGCTTCTCAACAGCAGCAGCAAGACGAGCGATGGATCCCAAGACACAGCAGCAATCGCAACACTCACCGCAGCAGGACCTCAACTACTCGCCATCACATCCACACAGCAACAGTCAGATCTCGCTGCCATCCTCCTCACACGCTTAGCATCTCCTCCAGCTACAACACAACAACAACAGTGTCGTCCAGAACTAGAATTACTCAGAAATCTATCAAGAACTACAAACACCCGCCTCACTCACACAGACGCCCTCCTCGCCCTCATCACCCACATCCAACACACAACAACAACATCCTCAAACCATCACAGAATCGACCATGACGCTGATATGGCCATGCGCACCCTCAACAACATCCTCATGCTCCATCCATCCACGCGCGACACCTTCTCATCTTCTTCCAGCACAAACACAGTCAATGGCGCACAAGCCACAGCTGTCCTCCTACGCACCATCGCATCCACTGCAAAAGATCAGCCAACACTCATCTTCCTCGCCTCTAGACTCCTCTTCTTCTCCACCCTCTTCGAAAACCCTTTCGTCATACACGCAGTCGAGCACGAGGCACTCCTCACCAGCTTCACCGAGGTCAGTCCTGCAAATTCACATAACGGACTTCTTCTGCGTGGTTCACTCATTCTCCCTCTTTTCTTCTTCTTTCTACCAGGCCGTTCAATCACTGACTTCAGGCGAGAAAACGAACGACGCAAAGCAAGCCCTCACAGAGCTCCTCAAACTCGCATTCAACATCAGTCTATACTACCCACGTCTCCGCCCCGACCGAGCCACAAAATGGAACGCAGAACAAAACCCCTCTTCCTCCTCCTCCTCATCATCATCAGAAGACAGCTCCTCCCAACAACCAACAGCAGGAGAACCATGGGCACACGAACTCAACCCACTAGCACAATCTACCATCCAACTCTTCCTCACTCTCGTCTCTGCCTCCACTCTCACCACGACCCGTCGAGCGCCACTCGAACCTCCAATCCAACAGACCGTAGCACTCATGCTGAACATCCCTACCTCCCTCTCCCTCGCTCATTCGCCTACGACACCTTACATCAAACACGTCGAATCCGAATCACACCTCCTCATCAGACTCTACGAACTACTTGCTCTGGCTCTACATCGGTATTTTCCCCAACCACCAGGGTCCTCCTCCAGTATCAGTCAGAAGAAGAAAAAGAAGAAGTCATCCACTTCTAGTTCTTCGTCCTCAGTTAGCTCTGGTGGGTCCTCATCCACCACCACGACGAGGGCGACAGCAGACTCCAAAGTCAGGGGGTACGGAACCGACGACCTGATGGCCGTCGCACTCAACAGCTACTTCGACCTCGCCGAAAGACCCCATCCTTCCCGAGTGATCGCAGACTCACCGGTCGATAACCTCACCTACACCCCCGAAGATCCCGATTCTGTCGGGACTCTGTCGACGGCGAGGGAGCAGGCTATCAGGGATGGATTGGGCGGGCAGGGGAATCTGGGTGATCCGGAGTTGGGGTTGGAGCCGCTCATTTTGTTGGCGAGGAGGTATGTTGTTGAGGATGTGGGTGGCTTGGCGGATGGGTCGCATAAGAAGAGAAGGAGGACGGCCAAGCAGTCGTTCCGGTTGAGACTGTTGCCTGATGATCTGTGAGTTTTCTTCCCCTCCGCTTTTGAAGTTTGGATGGGGTTCGTGGCTGAACCTCGACGCGGGCTCTAATTTGCAGTGATCGGACTACTCCACCGTCGAAACAGCCTACATTGACGGGTCTTTTGATTCGGCTGATGTCGTCGGTCATGTTCCCACGCGTCGCGCGCGCTTCGAGCGAGCTTCTTCTTGCCGTCTGTGGCGGAGATCGTGAGTGATCTCGCCCTCATAGATCCATTCAACTCTCACTAGTGCTCATCTCAATTCCTAAACTTTACCAGCCCAAGAACTCTCAAATGCGATCGGGTACGGACCCGCTGCTGGCTTCTTGGCCCTCATGGGAGCGGGCGTGGTCGCGAACTCGTCGATGCCCAAAGCTGTGAGGAGGACCAAGTCGGATGGGTCCGATTCTGGGACGGAGACAGAGACGTCGACCATCAACGACAATAAGCATGATGGTGATCGCGATTCTGTATCTACGCCGACCTCTCCGAACCCGAGCACCGGTAGTGCGAGCGCGTCACGCCGGCCGATCGACCCTATCACCGGCCGCTTTGCAGACATCACCACGCCCGCTGAAGAAGCTTCGAACGCGACGCTGGAGGAGATGACGCAGGAAGAACGCGAAGCTGAGGCGGAGCGGCTGTTTGTCCTCTTTGAGCGGCTGAATCGGACGGGTGTGGTGAGTGTTGGTAATCCTGCTTTGGATTTGGAGAGTCGGGCGCGGGTTGAGGAGTTGAGTGAGGAGGAGGAACGGAGGGAGAGGGAGAGGGAGGAGGTTGAGGATGAGGAGGAGGTTATGAGGGATTTGGAGGCTTATCGGAGGAGGAAGAAGGGGGTTTGATTTGGTGTTAATGTGCAGGAGGGGGGAGTGGGGGACAGAGCTTAGATGGATGCCCTGTTGTATGATTATTCCGTTTCGTTTTCTGATCTTGCTGCTTAACATATACTCAACTTGATAACCCAATGCCAACAAGTGATTTCTTCATCATTCTTCTCCTTCACGCAGTTCTTGGCCTTTGGAGGTGCGGAGTCGAAGTTGCTGGGCTTTGGTATTATTTGTTGCGAGGAAAGCAAAGCAAGCAGGGAGTTCTAGTTGTAAGCAGAAATTTTGATGGAGGGAGGCGAGACCTTCTAGTCATCCGCCTCGAACCTCAACCCAAGCTCGTCCGCCTTCAAGCCGGTCAAGACAGCCAACTCGCCCTCCAACAAGCCCTTCAAAGTAACGGGTTCTCCCCCACCTTTCCTCCAAACCCACCTCTCCCCCTCCCCTCCCTCCCTCGCCCGCTCATAATCAAACCTCTTCGGGCCCGAGGTAGGACTACTCAACCAAATCTGCTTATTCGGCGGTTGTTTATTGACGACGTACGTCCCGTGTTGCGGACCCAGTCTGAGGTTGAGCACGCCGGAGGAGTATTCGACGTCCCATTCTGCGGGGGATGTGATTTTGTTCTTGGAGGTAGAGTCGAGGAGGGATTCGAGGAGGATTTCGAGGGAGTCTGTTAGGGATTCGAGAGTTTGGGAGGCTTTTGTGTCGTATTCTTCTGGGGTGAGGGGTTGTTGGGAGGAGGAGGAGAGGAGCGGGGCGGAGTGGGTGAATGGTCTGGAGGAGGGGAGTGCGATGGGAGATCTTCTTGAGGAAATGGGTGCTTGCGCTCGGGAGGAATGCGGTGGTATGGAAGTTGAGCTTGAGCTTGAGGCTGCTGATGGGCGCACAGTAGAGAAGCCTCGCTCCTTTGGGGATGATGGGGAGATGTTGCGCGTCAAGGTGGTAGGGCGTCCTTGTATGCGCTGCGCGAGAAGACGTGTTGGAAGCATCTTCGATTTTTGCCTGTAGAGAAGTCAAAGTCGTTCAGAAGGATCAGGCTGGAGCGGGAGTACGTGGAGCAGAGCTCACCCTTTGCTATTGAATTGCGCGGCGCCGAGGTTCTGAGGGGAGGAGGATGTGCTTGTTGTGAGGTAGGTAGGTGGTAGTCGTGCTGATGGCTCTCTCATCGAAGGCTCAGAAGATCTTGACCTCGTTCACGTCTGGATCAGCATCACGTCAGACCTTCCACCCAAGAACGGATCAACACGACAACCTGTGAATGTTCTACGGAAGCTCAACGTTATGATAGGAAAGAGTGCGAAATGATTCAAATGACGGAAATGGCCGATTGCTGTACAGGTATGAAGAAGGAGAGAGAGAGAGGAGAGAGAGGACGCAGGCGGTCGTGGAGGGGGAAGATCCGAGTAGCTGCGTATACACCGAACATAAGTCCGCGCTGAGAGCTTCCACGATCCGACCGAGCCCAGCGCGCCATAAACTGAGCGCCAATTCCCCTCCCCCAATCCGGCGTCCAGTGGGAAGTACTGTGGATATAACCCTCATAGCTCGATCCGGCTATACCTCCGCGCCACACCGAGCTGGCACCCGCAGAAGACGACGAATCCTGCGTAGACTAGGGCGGCGGCGTAGCATGTTGCGCCGACGGCGGGACAGTCTTCTACGTCCTTTGTTGAGCCGCAGAATGCTTCCCACTGTGAGATTTTTGACGGGTGTTTTGATTTCCGCCGGGAGGTAGCAGGGGGGCGTGGTGTGCGAAGTGAGGATAAGAGAGGGAGAGAGGGAGGGACAGAGAAGGTCAGCAAAGGTCACAGAGAGGGTGCGTCTGTTACAGCTGGAGGGTTGAGGTTACGCACGTTATTTGAGAAACCGTACCCAAAGACGGCGAGGATGAGTACGCCGAAGAGGGAGAGGATGGTGCAGCAGCCCGCACAGCCAGCTCCGACAATGACTGGTCGTGGTGCCATGGTTTCGTGTTTGAGGGGGAAGAGGGTGTGGGTTAAGAGTCGAAGGCGGCAAGGTAAGTGAGTGACTGAGTGAAGTGAGGGTTCGTGCTCAGGAGGAGGTGGTGGGTGGTGATTTGGGATTGGCATGATCATCCCGCTCCTGATCATCCATTACAAACTCACCCATTACAAAACACGTCCTGCTGATTACAACGCGTCTCTCAACTCCAACACCATCAACAGATCTTGTCAGGACGAAACGCGTCTCAAGCAGGACCACCACAACCAACAACAACAACATCAACAACAACAACGCCAGCAACGACGCGTCACGCAGCAAGGAGTAAACGCGTAAACAGTCCGACCCAGCAGACGCGCTCTCATCGCCAAAAAGAGATCGACGCGTCTTTCACAGTGGCTCAGGCGGCACTTGCATCCATCTCAAGGGAACAGCAAAACTCTGCGCGCTTCCATCCATAAGTTAAAACCCTGTCCAAATACGCGCTCTCTTTCCATCTCAAGGGGACCTGCGTCCGATGGCGCCCAAGAAATCTACCAGCAAATCATCGACCAAAACAGCAAACTCGTCTGGGTCCACCTCAACATCCTCCTCATCGCGCAAGTCAGGTCGCAAACCATCTCAGAACGATCACGATGAAGACGCGGATGGAGGAGGCAGAGGAATAGCACCCCGACATTCACGCGCACCATTACCGGCTTCCACAGGGTCCATCCAGCGTCCGTCCACAGAAGCGCGCTTTGAGGACCTTTTTCCGGACTCGGAGGATCAGGTCGCTCCTCCTCCTGCCGAATCATCGTCTAGTAAGCGAAAGGCTCCGGCTTCCTCTAGTGCGTCAGGGGAGGGCTCCAATGCGAAGCGGAAACGGACAGAGCCGTCTGGTGGACGGGCGGATGAGCGAGCGGAGAGTGGACGGGCATCCACTTCGCGATCGAAAGCTCAGAGCAGTCGGGCTCCGCGAGCGAGTGAGTTCATCTGATCTTGCACTGGCAATTGTTACCCTTTGAAAAGTACTGACACGCACTTGTACCTCCCTGCAGCTCTCAATGAGGAAGCTGATGATGATTTCGTCTTCACGCGAGTCGATCCACCCGTCGCGTCATCTTCTCGAGCGGAACCTTCAACGAAGCGCAACGGAACCAGCTCATCTAGGAGGAGTAACCACGCTACCGGCTCAACATCAGCAGCAGCCTCGACCTCAGTTTCAAGACCACTCCTCTCAGACGTAGTCGAGGGAGAGACACCTGTCATACGAAGAAATCAAGCCTTCCGAACAGGTGCTCCGGCCACCCCTGCACAGCGAAGAGAAGACGCCAGTACGACTAAGGACCAGCAAACATCACGAAGTCGGAAAAGCAAACGCGTCGAACCAGGATCATCTCTAAGACAGACTCTAGGCATTGGACAACCATCATCGGGCGGTAACCAATCTGGCGGTTCACCCTCTCGACGATCCTCCCTAACCGCCAAATCTGCCCGACGACGCTCCTCACTCCGCGACGGGCGCACACCAGCCTATCCGCATCGCGACGTACCTTCCAACGAGCTCTACCGACATGTCAATGCCCAAGCGGGTCCTCTGCCTCGTCTGAAAGCCATCTTTGGCTGGATCCTCGAGAGGGGAGTCGAAGATGGGTCCAAGGGTGCTCTGGAACCTACGAGGGTCCCTGAACTTCCTGATCCCATCCTGCCTCCTCCACCGCCTGAGGAAAACAAGAAGGGCAAGCGGAAGGGCAAGATCAGCAGTGCCCATCTCGGTCCGGCGCGTCCTCCGCCCCAACCGGTCTTGAACGATGCCGATCGAGCGGAATTGGGAGCCACTGCCTCAGCGCCCGCTGTCCAGTTCCGGACTGTGCTGTCGGCGATACTGAGCAAAACTGTGGCTGATCTCTCCTCGCCCGCGTCGTCGATTCCGAACCTGAACTGGATCACTCGACCACAGGCTGGACGAGGATCGTCGTCTGCTGCCGCGTCTTCTTCGCAGACGAGTAAAGTAGCCCATCCGCGCAATTTGGCGCATGCGGCTATGATAGCCAGGTTGGAGGGCTCTCTCGTTGGGCTGCAGGCGGAGTTGGAAGGGTGGGATGGGATGAGTGAGGATGTGGAGAGGATGGAGAGGGAGAATGAGAAGCTTGAGGCTAGGCTTGAGGCGTTGCGGTCCGGGAAGGACGAAGTGGAGGCGGAGGCGGAGGATGATGAGGTAGCGAGTAGGAAGACGGTGGCGGGTGATTCGAAGGGTAAAGGTCCTGCGACGAATGGGGTCTTTCCGTTGGAGAGTCTGTTGTCCGGTCAGGAGGAAGATTGGGTTCTGTCGGAGTTGGACGAGGTACAGCGCGAGCGGTATCTCTTTGCCCTTTCTGTGCTTCGTCGTCAGCCGGGCGCGGAGGAGGAGGGCAATGATGAGGGCGGACTCGAGGATGATGGACAACGGACGCCGCGGAGGTCGAAGGGCCAGGCTAGTGGGCCGAGTCCTGGGAAACGGAAGGGGAAGCGGAAACGGACCGGGGAAGATACGGATATGGAGGACGAAGACAGTGAAGCGCGGAAGGGGGCCGACGTGAAGGTGGAGTTGCGCAATGCGATAGCGGATGCTGAGTGGAAGGTGAGTACAGTCCATCTGCGATCTGTATCTCTTGGTCGAGTGTGAGAGCTGATCCCGATTATGTTCCCCCAGATCGATCGGTTGAGATCTTCAACTCATACACTCACTCAATTGGACGCCATCAGCGCCAGGTACATGCAGGCGATATCCCTCCGACTAGGAGACGCGCTGAAGGAGATCACATCGGATGCTCCGGGTGTTGGGCTCGCTGCTTCGACAGAGGCCGGCGGCTCGGACGCGCAATCGGGCGGATTGGGGGCTCTCCTTCGTGGAGTGCGGACGACGAGTGCGGCAGCAGCGGATGGCACGCTGGGTGGGGTTGGGCAGAGGGGTGCTGCGCCTGGCGAAGATCCGGGACAGGATCTGCTGCGGTCCTTCGTTTCTGCGTCTGGGGGTGGTCGGTCCAGTCGTCGGAGTGCTGCGCCTCCCACACCGCGGAAGTCTACGAGTGCTGCGGCTTCGAACACTGCTGTGTCGGGCAGCAACGAGCCGGTTGCGTCTTCATCGTCTTGGACTTCACGCCGGTCGGCTGCTGCCAGACCTTCGTCGTCGGCGGCGGGGAACGCAGCTGGCGATAAGTCTGTGGGAAACGTGACGGCGACGACTCTGCCACCGACTTCACCACGGCCTTCCCGCCTTCCGCGACCGACCGGCGGGAGTACCTCGACAGCTGCCAATACCCTTCCCTAATTGGAAATCAGTAGTATCCGCACCTGCGGAGCAGTCTTCTTACCGTGGTCTCATCGTCTGTCGAGCACCTCTTCTTCCTTCTTCACCTTCACTCTTCTCTGTCCTACCACATCGCATTCTGCTGTACTTTCAGTTGTTTCTCAAGTACAATCTACACCCGCTCTCCTTTGATGTCGGAATGATAATGAATCCTCTTGACTGCGTTATTCATTCAATCCCCCCCCCCCCGGGTTCCGGGAATATCCAGCTTCACTTCTCATATTTTGAAAGCGCAGGCTTTTGCTGCTGAACAAAACTTCGATTTTTTGACTATGACTTTGGGTCATGAAAGTCTCAATTCATGGAAAATTAGGCACTTCAATAGCAATTTGAAACGCCCAGACTCCCTGGGTCTGTCGGCCGAGAGACTACTTCCTTTTTCCCTTTTCTCTTTTCTTCTTTTGCTCCTCCTTTCCCCATGTGTGATGTGCTCCATCAGCTCAATTCAGCTGTCAGCATCGACTTACGCTTTAGAGCAGGTGAATACTTATTCCCCGGACTCTTTAGAGTTCTGGGGTTTATGATTATGGGTCGGTTTTCGCTTACGGCCGTAACCGATTTCTCGAATCGCGACCATCATTGTCTAACAGAGCTCCCCATAATTGCAACATAAACGTCTATAAAGACTTAGTAGCTCTGATTGCGCATCACGAGCACACGGCCGCCGTTGACTGTCAAAATATCATCTTGATTGTGACTGTTTACGGGCAAGTTTCCTTACTCGACCTTTTTTTTCTCCATAAGGAGACAAGGAGTTAAGGAGTAAGGACACAACACGTGATCAGTTGAATTTCTTTATCGCCGATAGATATCAGAAATCACCACATTTACAGCACCAGCACCTCAGCCGCATCACCTCCATTTCCCAAATGGAAACTTCGGTGACAGATATATACACAAAGGGTACCTATCAATCCAGTTTGAGGTGTTGTTGTGTTGTGAATGAACGTGTGATGGTGAATGCATCTATCACCAAAAGTGTTGGTTCACGCTCTGATTTCGAAAATTAAAGGCTCCGAGGTCCTCCTGAGGGCTGAGGCACTCACACAATCACGTTCACATCAGTTTTCAGAGTCAGACTTCTCACTATGTAGTATGTACGTTATACGTATGTACTCACTCATCGCTCACTGCTATCGCCTTGGCGGAGCAGGCGAAGGGTGGCGTGCCACCCTGAGTCGTGCGTAGTTACATCTTAGCGCTTCATCAATGAAAGAGACTTCCAATTTTCCATACTTTGAGGTCGATAGTATTAGTTCATATCACTTATATCACATATGACTTTACGAGCATGAGTATCTGCACAGGTGAATCTTGTAAGAAAAACATCTGCGAACTTGAGTTTTTCCCTTCACATCTTGTTATTTTTGACCTTACTGGCCGTCATATCATACCCCTGAAATCTGAATCCATACCGGAGTTTTATCTTGATCCTTGTACATCAGTATTGAGTTGTGCTCGGCATTTTAGCAGCTCTTCAAACACCGTACCACCTGCTCTACAGTCCGGGGAACTCTGGCTTTAGCCAGGCTACAATACTTATTGGTTTATTCTTTACCCTCGAAAACAGCATCGACTTACGCTCTAGGCGGCTCTAGAGTTTAGACTGAAGAGTTCCCCAGACTTTTAAGTCATTATTTAAGTGTGGGGTCATAGAACCGGTTTTCTGATTTTCTCCTCGGCCGACACGGGCGACAGCCCAAATCGAAGTATCGAACATTGCCTTACAAACTATCCTTTCTTTTTGACCATTTACGTTTTGCTGTTGAATGAGTCCCAGGCTTTTCTCAATCTCCTCGTCGTCCCAAGCTTTGGCTGCGTAATCAGTAATGCGTTACAGCCTCTCGTTCATATTTCAAATGCTATCGTCCCAATGTCGTGTCGGCTTCGTTGGGGACTGGGGAGGGGGCCGGGGGGAGGGGGGGCTTCCTCGGCCGAGCTTCAACTGTTGTTGTGCAACGATAATTCTCCCACCACACATCTTCAGCAACAAATCAAAACACACAGCAATACTAACTCTTCACCAAATGTTTTTTTTTCGATGCGGACAAATGCTCAGGCCTCAGGCTTCATACGCACAGAGAGTAGCACCATGCGCAACTCCAGACTGCCTTGTGTTGAGAGCAAAGGTGTTATGGTGAATGCATCCACAGGCAAAAGTGTTGGTTCAAGCTGTGGTTTTATGCAAACTAAGGCTCCGAGGTCTGCAAGAGCAGCACCTCTCACCGCTCACCGCCCATCACGTCTGGTTGAAACTCATCCCGCCACGTGCAACCAAGAATCGACGTGGGGACGGTCTGGGTTCACTCGACCTCGAACAATTAGTGTCGGCTCCATACAGAACGAAATCTCATCGCATCGTATGGGGATTTGAGCCTGTCACGTGATTTCCTCTCACTCAGCAGAGGCCGTTCAGCTCTTCAGATGCAGTCAAGAGAGAGGATTTTCATATGGGAGCCAGAGCCTCGTCGCAAATCGCACCTCAATGCGACACAACTTGACTCACACAACACCTCCTACCGCTCAGCAACCTGGTATGATGAATCTTCATGTCCAACACTTGCGAACGCCGCTGTTTTCATGGTAATCCGTCATGTTATCGACAAGTACTGCTGCTTCGAAGTGTGGCCAAAATGTTGACAATGGTGAATGTTGAGTGTGTCGCCAAAAATTACCACTAATTGTTCGAGGTCGAGTGCTCCTAGACCACGCTACTCGCGCTTCTTCCGTGGTCTGGATTCTATGGAACGCCGTTTGTGCCAGGCTTGTTTTTCACGACAAAAGGCTCGCGATTTTACGCTTCACGTCTCACGACATCATTCACCTCTCAACCACGAATCACATCAAGTCAGGACCATGAGATATGAGCAACATCCTCGATTCAAAGGGTTCCTTCTAGTGAGTAACACACTTAGTGCTACTTTTGTCTCGTGCACATCCAATCTCACCCCTCTTATCTTCTTCATTTCCTCTCCTCTCTCGTCTTCATCCCTGGTCAGTGGTCCCTTCCCTTCCTCCACAGTCCGCCGTTGTTTTGCTTGCGCCGCCGCTGCCGGGACGTTGTTGGCTGCTCCTCGTGTTCGTTGCGTGCGCTGCCGTTGCTCTTCTCTCTCCGTCGGTCTCCCTGTCGTTGGTCGCCGGCCGGTACCCCCCCTGCGCCTGTGATCTGCCCGTTGCTGGCCGCCCCTTCCTCGACCACGCCGCCGTTTCCGTTTGGTCCCCCGTGCGTCAGTCGGTCCCTTCCGCTCGCGTTGCTCGTAGCTCTCTTCGTCTGCCCTGGCCCCCCTCGTTCCGTCAGGGCTGGACCGTACCGTCTCTCTCTCTCTCTCACGGCGAGGTCTCTCTCTTTCTCTCCCCCGCTGTGAGTTCTTTCGTTTTCTTTTGGTCTTGGCTGGCAGCTCACTCTCACTTAATCTTTTTGTCTTCACTTCTTGGTCAGTGCTCGCTCGTTCCGCGTTCGGGCAGACCTTTTCCCTCCCCGAGCAAGCCCACTGAATACACGTCTGGCATTGATCCCCAGGCGTGTACACGTCTTCCCAGTTGCGGTTCTTCCTTCTGGTCTTCTTGAGCCATATCGGCATCTCTTCGTCACGTGCCAGGGACCCGAATACGGGACATCAGACTATATTCCCAGACACGAAACACGTCACGTCGCGCGCGATTCCCGTTTCCAATCTGACTTTAACTGGCAGCACATGCATGATGCAAGACAGTTCGGAAAGGGCAGACACACAAGAGACACGGAGCAAGCTATGCAGTGCTCCAGTGGGCAGAAGCAAGCAGTGAAAGAACCTTTAGAGCGTTAAATAGGCGTGTTCTCCGCTGCTGATTCTGCTCTCGTTCTCCCCTATCTCACGCCCTTTTTCCCTCTTCCTTTTCCCTCTCCTAACTCCTTCTCTCTCTCTCTCTCTCTCTCTCTCTCTCACTCCAGCCTCTTTACCCTCTCCTTCTTTCACCTCGTCCCCTCTCTTAACTAAATCAGATCTTCTCCGTACAAGTCTCTGGACATGAATTCCGGACAACAGAGCGGCTCGAGCCCGGCTCTTCCGTTCATGGATCAGACACTGCTGGTGAGTAGCGGGGCGACTTCATTGCTCAGCAATCGCATTACGGCTTTGCTAACCTCTTTTATTCCTGTTTCGTCCACAGACCCAGCTTGGGCAATACATGCTACTTGCTTTTGGACAGGCCCAGAATGGTCAAGAAGCGCATCGAGCTCCTACGCCCTCTTCCGTCCCCTCGTTCACCCCCTCTTCCGTCTCCACGTTCGTCCCCGCGTTTGGTCCCCCTTCTGTCCCCTCTTCCGTCCACACGATCCCCTCTCAGCCTCATCAACGTACCGACATAGCCTCGTCCCGTCAGCCGCCGACTGCCGACCCAGTGCGAGCTCACATAGGAACGGTGTGGGGCCAAGACAAAGCGGCCGTCCCACTCCAGCTCAGTACTCTAGCGCACCAACCTCAGCCTCGACCTCAGGCCGGGAGCGGCAGTGGTAGCAAGAACAATCCCTTCCCCGCCTCATCCAACCTGGTCCACCAACAGCGTCTGCTCTCCGGGGATCGTCCAAAAAAGGGTTCAGTAAGTACGCCGTGTCTGAAGCTGCTCCATAATGAAGTGAGTGCGGTTACGGATGGAAAGGACTGTCTGGTCACATGTGTTCTAAACAAGTTGCCAAGTGCTGACTCGCTCTTTCTGATAATCTGATCAGATCATATACATTCCCGAGCGCCTCTTCGATCAGCGCATTCTACTGAGGCAGCCAGAGCTGGAGGGCCTCATCAACGCCCGCAGGCTTCTCGTTCGCGTGAAGATTCCCAGCTAGCCCGGCACGGCTGCCTCAATCTTGAACATCATCATGAACAAGTTTCGTAAACATAATATCGACCTTGCTCGTCATGGAGTAGAGTCAGTGTGAACCAAAAGAAATGATGCCGTGCTCGATTCAGTTGATTGCTGAACATGATGATGATTGATGACTCCCACAGTTTCGCGTACATTAGCCCGTACAGCCATCGCCTTCAACCTCTGCCGGTGGCCACCGACGAGGTCGATGCGAAAGTGTTCGAAGACTGGTTCGCTACCTCTCGCTGCATCCTGGTTCCAACTCACCATGAGCATGACCAGGATTTCCACGCGCTCTTCTTCGGCAGCTCCACTGAGCCTGTGACCGTGAATAACGACATCGGCGGAGAATCTCCCTCCAGCACCGGTCACGAAGACCTCGATCGTCCCGGCCGCTGCCCTCGTTGCCTGATCACCCTTCCAGCCGCACAGTTGACTGCTCATGATTCTGTATGCCCCCGCTTTGTGAGTACTTTGAATCAGAGTATCAGACCGAGTGTTAGAGGTCAAATACTCATGTTATTTCTATTGCCTCCCGAATATTTCCCATGTCGTTCTTAGGACTTCGACTTCATGCCGATGTGCTTGGGCGAGGAGCTCGGCCAGATCGAATATGATGTCGATGTAAGTTCTCTCATTATCAGGCGTCAGCACGTGAATTGCTTCGATTCGCGTGTCTGCTGCCAGCTGAAACTTTCTTTCTTTTCACCACAGGATGAGACCTGGCCTGACAATTCAAAGGGAGTTCATCCCAGTGTCATGCCTCAAATCAGAAAGGCCTTGCATGTACGAGATGAGCGACAAGCCAGGCACCTATCCCAAGAGGATGGCCCCTACGCTTCGGTGGTGGAACTTTGTTGCTGCGGAGATCTTAATTCCAAGGAAAGCGTAAGTTCTCAGTCTCTGCTCTCCTTTCACATCCTTGCTGAAATATTTTTGATTCCCTTAGATGATACAATGCGAGGCTCATAAAACGGAGGCATGGGTTAGTATCTAGTGTATGGTAAACATCCAGCCCAGATAGATGCTGCTTGCTAACAACCCATCAACGTTTTTGACTTTAAAGTTCCACATCGGCTGCGCAGAGGTGTGGGTCGTGCCCGACGGGCGCCCGTGGAGATCTACCTGGATGAAGTACCTCAAAGGCTCCAAAGACGCGACATCCGTCTCACCGTCCTCCCGCGAAGATTCTGCGCGCGCAGGCCCCTCCCGTCTTCAACTTCCCAATCGCACGCCCACTCCTGCGACAAAGACGATGTCACGTAAAGAGGGAAAGAAGCGAGCAGTCTCCCCATCCGCTCCCCTTCCTCCCGCGGCGGAGACAATGTCACGAAAAGAAGGCAAGAAGAGGGCGCGCTCTCCGATTTCTGCATCTGCCACATCTGGACGAGTGACTCGATCTCGTTCCAAGTCTACCGCTTCAATTTTTTCTGTTCTCGAGGACGAGGACTGGACTTGCTCTTTTTCCTTAGCTACCTTTCCTTCCCTGGTTTTTTCCTTTCCTGGAGATTTTCTGCCCCTAATATTTTTTCCCTAATTGTCTTTCCCAACGTTTTCGTGACCTCTGTTTTTCAATTTTTGGATTTTTGGTTTACTCGTTAAATTGAAACTTAATTTTCCCGTTGGTCCCAACTTCCAACATTCGTTGAATGATTCAATGTTTCCTGATCTGTTTTTGACACTGCAGTTGAAGACTTGCTGCCTATAGGAATCTTGTGACCAAAAAGTAAAAAAACAAAAAAATGAAATAAAAACGGAGAAAAAAATTTGTGATGTTTTGTAAATTAATAAATTGTAGCTGGAAAAAAAGAAGAGAATTTAAATCACCTGCTGTCAAATTTTTGCTTTAGACATCGTATGATGTGTATCTGCCCCGCCGGATAGTTGAAACAAGAACATAAATTTTTATCGTCCAATCAGTCCAGCAGTCCAATTTCCGTGGATCCATCGATAATTGTAAATGTCAATTTTCTAAGTGCGTTTTTGAGTCAGCTCCCAGCCAGGAAAAATTCAGTTCGCAGCCTTGCGCAAATCGCAGAAACAGAAAATTAAAATTAACTAACCTTTTCAGCTTCAACAGCATAATCTGCAAAAGGTGTGAATTGTGATCATCAAGGGAAAACGCAGACCACGATTTTTTGGGCCACATTTTAGTACTAAAGGCATTTCGAAAAACCACGTGACCAGTAATGAAAATTGTACAGGACGAATTTTTGGAAACATTTTGAGGCACTCGGCCGAAGGATTGGCTGTTGAATTTCTGTCCAAACTCCAAGTCCACTGGGCACTGGGTCATACGCTGAAACATAATTATAAACTCCTTCACTATCCGGGACGCCAATATCCCACCGTACCTCCCTGACTACGTGGACGGCTTCGTCGGACGTCGGCTGAGTCTGCTACGGTCTTGGAGATCTTCTCTCCTTCTTCGATCAACTTCGCTTGCACCCAGACTCCCGCCTCCTCACCGCCATCCGAACTCCCCTCGACCTGCTACAGAAGACTGGGCTTCCTCAAGGCGGAACGAACTCCCCTGCTGTCGCCCAAAGGGTTAGCGACCACGTAGGAGGCGACGATGTCCCCGAGTACATTGTTCCCTTCATTGACAACTTCGGAGTAAAAGGGCCCAAGTCTCACTACGATAACGTTTGCATGCCCGGTACTTCCATCCGGAGGTGGGTATACGAGTACGCTGTTACCCTCGAACGATTCCTGTTCCGCATCGAAAGCGCTCACCTCGTGGTCTCCGGGGCCAAGTTTATCGTCATCACGGACGAGCTCGACATAACCGGGATCAAGGTCGGTTTCAATGGCAAGCGTCCCGACCCTTCCAAGATCGACAAACTCCAAGCATGGGAAAACCCCTGCTCCTCTCAGTCATCTCTCCGAGGCTTCCTCGGGATTGCCAACTTTTTGCGCCCTTTCATCCCTAACTTCGCCACGATCGACGCGCCCCTGCGACAACTCGTAGGCAAGAAATGGAAGTGGTCACCCGAAGCTAGCAAAGCCATGGTCGAACTCAAGCAGGCTGCCCTCGGTCGCAACTTCCTCGGGGCCATCGACTATCAAAGCGACGCAGACCTCGTCCTCTCCGTCGACTCGTCCCAGATCGCGGCAGGATTCGTCCTCTATCAGCAGTTCCCCGCCCCTAAGGGCAAGTCATCATTCTTTATGACTCAATTGCTATGACCGAGGTCGAGCAACGCTACAGCCAGCCAAAGCTCGAGCCTTGCGGTGTGTATAAGGCGATCCGCAAGCTTCGATACCATCTCATCGGCGCACGTTTCATTCTTGAAGTCGATGCGATGAGCCTCAAGCAAATGATCAACAGCCCGGAGGTTACCAACGCCGCCATGATTCGATGGATCGCGCACCTCAAGGACTACGACTTTACCATCCGCCACATCGCAGGAAAGGCCCACATCATTCCTGATTGACTCTCCCGAGCCCACTTCCACAACCCTCAAGAGGCTGATCCCTGGCCCGACTCCTCCCATATCCATGCTTCCAACAACAACGAGCTTGATGCCCCCTCTATCGAGCGTCCCCACACACACTCACCAGAGCAATCCGCTGCAGTTCCCTCCACCAACAACGTCGCCTCCACAACGAGCACAACCCCTTCAAGCTCGATCCCCATTCGAGCCCCTCAAGCACCACCTTCACCAGCCATCGCCCAAGACTCACTCCCGGCCACCGACAACGAGCCACTCCCTTTTGAAACAGACAAGTACTCTGGGCGATTCCGACTCCTTGGTTTATGGCTATCTACCGGCGGTACCCACTGCAAGCTCACAGGCTTACCACGCCATGACCGAAAGTGGCTTCGACTCAACCTCTCCAAGTTTTTCCTCGACAACGGGCGCCTCTTCCGTCGAAACCTCGGCAGCGTTCCCCTCCTCGTTCTCGACACAGACGCAGAGAAGCTTCAGGCGCAGCAAGCAGCTCATGAAGAATGCGGGCTTCGAGGAAGAGATGCAATGGCGGCGACACTTCTTCAACGAGTATGGTGGGAAAGTATTCGAGGAGACTGCCTCAAGCACGCTCGCAGTTGCACCACCTGCCACTCCGCGCCCATAACCACGAGTCCGAAGCAAATCGCTTCGCCCCCATCGCCCGTCTCTTCGAAACCTGGGCACTTGACATTGTCGACCTCGGTGGCGGCACTGGCCCGCGAAAATACCTCGTCCTGGCTCGCGACCTCCTGTCCGGATGGCTGGAAGGCCATGCCCTACCCAACAAACTCGCCAGCTCTGTCGCCAAGTTCATCGAGGACGACATCCTCTCAAGATACGGTCCGGTAGTTCGCCAAATCCTTACCGACAATGGGCCCGAGAACGCTGGCGAAACTCAAGCACTGCTCTCCCGTCTAAAACTTCGCCATGCTCGCATCACTCCAAATCATCCTCAAGGCAACGCCATCGTCGAACGAGGTCACGCACCAGTCGTCGAAGGACTTCTCAAGGCCGCCTACGACGATCGCGAACGTACCTTTCTCTACCTCCCACAGATCCTCTGGGCCGACCGCATAACCGCTCGCCGTGCTCATGGCCTCTCCCCTTTCGAGCTGGTCTTTGGCTACACTCCACTTCTTCCCATCGACTACGACTTGGTTACCTTCCAACTCTTCGACTGGACACTGGTCCAAAGCACCTCCGCGCTTCTCGCCTGCCGCACAAGACAACTCCGTCGCCGGGATCAAGACCTTGCTAACGCCTCTGCCCTTCTGCAACTGGCACGGTCACTCGGCCGCGAATACGCAGACTCTGCCAACAGCCGCCGCATCCGCGATCCGCTCGCACCAGGCAGCATGGCCTTGGTCCGATCCACCAGCAAGTTCCTGGGCAAGTCCGAGGACCGTTGGCAAGGACCTTCCATTATCAAGAGGCAGCTCCCAACGGGCTCCTACGAGCTGGCGGAGCTCGATGGAACGCTTCTTACCCGCAACTTTGGCTCCGATCGTTTGCGCCAAAATTTCCCACGATCAAGACCGATCAACGAGCAACGTTCATTTCTCGACACAGGACACGACGGCATCTTTGAAGGACCTTTCCTTCCACCACCACGACTGCCTCAAGCCTTCGAACAAAGCCCCCTCCCTCAATACCAAGACGTGGTTCAGCTCACCGACGACCTCGCCGACCACGTAACCTGGCCTCACAAATCACCACATGCGGCTGTCCCGATTTTACTGATCCTCTAGAGACGCGAGAGCCCAGAATCGAGATAAGAGATAAGTATCAAGTAAAGATAAAGAAAGATTTTGGAAGAAAGGCCCTTGAGGGTTGAGGCTTCTCTAGAGACCAACGGACTGAAGCAGAGTGCCAACCAGCACCAGGGCATGACGATACGTCGCCAAACCCATATCTTCAGGAGGCGGCCAGATTGTCCCCAAGCGGCATCGTAGTTCCTCTTGAACGATCACATTTAGAAGTATGGCTGGCACTTCTCCAGCCAGTGCGGCAATCTGAATATGCGGTGCTGCGGGCGCATTACGCCTGTGTGCGCATTCATTTTCAGAGCCTTCCGCACCGTATTGAGCAAGATCCGGCACATCTCCCACAGATTCGGGCCCTCCGTCCAGAATATCCCAGCTTGCGTTTCTTGCCTCGAGAACACCTGATGTAGTCATATAGATTTTTTTGGTCAATCACTCCGTTATCGCGCAAAAAAAATGGGGAGAACGGCCTTACCCAAATAAAAGAGCTGCTTTGGACTCCTATTCATATTTCATAAGTCCTGCAGTTCTCATGGGATGTGAATTCCACATGCGCTGAAAATGCTGGAGTGCCTCGTCGAGCTGGAGAAGGAAGACGAAGTGCAGGGTCCAAAGGTGGACGGGATTATTGACATCGAGATAATGTTCATCTTCCATTTTTTCGAACAGGGCCTTGTACTTTCCAGTTGTCCATCGCTGAAGATCGACCCAGAAACGTTCAATCCGCTGATTGTGCACTGAAGATCCCTGAATGAATGATCCTCGACCATGCCCTGTGAAAAACCAAAATTCATTTCAGATCTGAAATCTGAATGCGCTTTGGCCAGCTGCCAGCGCGCGGACTAAATATACTCACCTCTTTTCTCCTTCATCAGATCCTTCACAACCAAATTTTCTCCGCCGTGGTCCGCCCTAACCCGGCTTGGCCATCCCCACTGCGTTGTCGCGTCCAAAAAATTTCGTCCTACTGTCCGCGCCTGATTGTCTGAATTTGCCTTGACGAAAGTCACGACCCGGCTCTTACCATCGATTGCAGCGTGAATGACGATTTTCCACCGGATGAGTTTGTGGTGTCCGTCGATATGCCACAAGGAATTGACGAATGGAACGTTGTACACCCGGCGTAACACAGGCTGGCGGTACATGGCCAAGTGTCGGAAAAGATCGGTCTCCTGGACCGCGAGACGCAAGCGCGCACGACTGATTCGGATATGAGCCGCCCGGACTGCTCCCGCTACGGCCCTTTCACCCTCTTTGCCTGTTCCTCTGACCCGAACATCACGCACAATCTGTTAAAGGAAACGAAAATAGTGAGCCATCATCCACTGTTTCCGAAGCAAATCAACACCAGCACTAACCTCGCAGATTTGCTCATGGGTGAGACGTTCCTGCTCTCTTTTAGAAATTCCATGCTCTGCTCGCCTGCGCGCAATCGTCCTCCTCGAGCAGCCCAAGAGCAATCCGATTTCTTTGTCTGTGAATCGCATTCCAGTGAGCTCCAGAAGAAGGTTATAGTCGACGGAAAGCGTCCAAGCGCCGCGCTCGCCTTGAATCCCATTTTGAGATGACGGCGGACGGAGCATGTCTTGCTGATGGAGCTCGATCCGAGTGCGAAGTTCCACCATGCGACGTAGGGCGCTGTCGGACTCTTGAGGGGAAATCACATCCGAGAATCCTTGTATGTGATAGATTGCTTCTTGTATGCAAAGCAGATGTACTGGTACTTCATTTGCAATCGAACGCGGCTCCTCGAGAAGGCCAAAGATCCGCTGCTCAAGTGCCTGCAACTCTGCTGCGAGCACAGCACTCAGCAAGGGGGTAGACGGGTGTGATGAGGCTGTAATCGACGTTCAGACAAAGAAAAGAAGTGAAAAAAGTAAGGATCTCTCTTTGACGGACGGAATGCAGGGGCTGTAGAGGCAGAGTACTCACGCTGCCAGTTTGCGCTCATCAATTTTAAGAGCAGCTGCCCTGTGCCGGTGTGCTGTTGGCAGACGTGATCGATAGGCGGTAGGCCAGATGCTCGCGAGGCGGGACTGGTGCAGTGCGGGACTACGTAGGCACGCGCTATGGTTGGGTTGGTACTTGGTATTAGTGGGTAATGGGTATCTGCAGCTGCTACGGGAGAGGGGAGGTTGGGAGGGCAAAGACAGGCTATGGATGAGCAGCAAAGAAAATGGAGACGAGAAGGTCAGCACTTCGGCTGAGATTGAATGGATGTTTATCAGGATTCTGCTTTCCAAGTCCGACGAACAAAGGCAAAGTGTCAGCTCGTTCTTGCATCAATGTGGAGGCTTTTGCATACGCAGAATGCACCACGAGCAGCAATGCTAGCAGATAGAGCAGAGATTGTGAGCGCTGGTGTTTTTCCGCTAGGTATCAGAAGTCGTCGACGGTCGTGAGTCATAAGTCGTGAGGTGAGAATCGAAAGTCGTGACGTGAGTGTCGTGAAAACAAGCCTGGCACAAACGGCGTTCCATAGGATTCACCCGGACTAGCTCATCGCCTCATCACTCATAGTACCTGGGTGAACTTCACAGCAAGCCAATATCTTCAGCAACACATTCAATTTCCAGACAAAAGAGTGTGAAAGCAAGGCGATTGGAAGAGGTATTCTACTGGCTACTGTCACGTTTGGATTGTCTTTTATAATTCATAGAAAGAAGTCGTGGTGGATGCATCCACACCCACCGGAGATGTCGTGTCGTGTTTTTTTTTTTTTTTTTTTTTTTTCTCATGGTCGCGAATCGCGAGAGCAAAATCCCATAGCTCCGTCGAAATTCCGCGGAAGGTCCGTGAAAATTCCGATAACATTCCGCCGACTCCGCGCTACGCACGTTTTCCAGAAAGCTCATGATCGGGCTTCGCGCTCCGCACAAATTCCGACCGAGTCCGCTGCGGACCCCAGCGGACTCGGTGTGTTTCGAAATTTAAAAATTTTCAGAAAATGGACTCCGCGCTCCGGAGCGCTGCAAATGGACAGCCTTACAGGAAGCAGCGAAGAGTAAGATGAGGAGATAGTGACCTGAATTGTAGTCAGAGTCTTCCCCAGACTTTTTTGTCTCTCACAAACATACGGCCAAAGCAGTGAATCGGCCTTTGGTTATCGCCATTTGCGAGAGTTTTGAATGATGTTATGTCATATGTATATCTGCTGACTGCTGACTGCTCTGAAACAGATAGTGCTAAGGCTCTGGCTGCAGGCCAGAAATTCCTCAGACTCAAGGAGCCACACTCCGCGGTACGGTCCGAGGTCCTGCCCTTACCCACGCCATCCTCATCATCGTGGCACCATCCTCGCCTACACAAGCTCATCAGCCTGTCCGGAGAACTCATCTTGGGCGAATCTGACTCCAAAGACAACGTCAACGAGGTCAGCACGTCGATGTACACACACAGAGCAATGGCGAGCGGCAGAGTCCGCAACCCGGTGGACAGAGCAGAAACTCCCATGTCAGCGACTCTAACACCAACACTGCGCCCGAGCAGCACACTGATGACGCGCCATCCACCCTATCGCCCGCAAGGGACGGCCCGCGATTGCTTTATGATGCATGGCAGTCGGTAGCAAACGTTCCGAGACGTGACCCGTGCCACACGCGTTGAGTCAGGAGAATATTTGAACGAGGTCGTTTGTCTGGCGACACATGCTTACATAATCATACTGCGTGTTTGACGCGTCCATCTGAAATTTTACGAGGTCTCCGACGTCGGGCTCTTCGACGCGTTACACGTTCACTTACATTCCTACTGACGTCACCCTCCGCAACTCGCATCTAGACGCATCTTGTAACCTGTCAGTTGTCACACGTAGACTTTCGATATAGGTCAATGCATATCTTTGATTCGTGCGTGCGCATCAGCGTATCAATATTCGTTCTATGATTGGTTCATTGACCACTGGCTCATTTCATACCTTCCCCCCTCTTCGCCCCTCCGCTTCTCCTCGCTCTCTCTCTTGCTCTCCGTCTTTAATCCTTATCGTCTTCCCGTCTTCCACTCTGCAGGATTCGGCCTTCTTCATCGCCTGCTGACTGCGACTGTCGAGCCCCGCATCTTTGGCGGTTCACGGTTCGGCTCCTCAGTGTTGGTCATTGGGGTGCTTCTTTCTACCGTCCTTTGTAAGTTCTGCCAGTGATCACTGCGGGCTCCATTATCCGTCGCGTCAATGTGCTGATCGGTGATCGTCCTTCTCTCTTTCGGTATCTGTTCTTAGCTGCCAATTCGGTTCATGCCTTTCCTGCGTATACCACCCTTCATTATTCATACTCAAATCTGTGAGTTCGATGCGCTCATCGTTCTACCACTCCTTATGCATGTCAGCTGGTCAGCACGCTAAATGTTTATGTCTCCAATCATCGCGATATCATCTTCAGACTGCTGCTGTCCGCCTTATGATGAGCTCCTCTGCCAACAGTGACGATCACCTTGCTTCGCGAAGACAGCAGCAACGCGCACGAGACGCACCGCGTTCCGAGCCCGAAGTTTTGACAGTGCGATCTCCGTTCGTTCCCTCTGACCGCCTTCCATCCAATCTTCCGAATCACCCTGCTCTCCAGTAATGTCGAGCCCACAGTTCTCAAAGCTGGATTCGGTGACCCTCAAGCTCACCATGATCCAAGTGCAGCTCGCACACGGCATAGCACCTGCCCGGACAGCGTGGGCGAAAGAAAATTGGGAACGCCATCTCGACCCAGCTTTCTTCGCATGGTTGGCCGGCAATCTCTGCGTCAAGGAGCAAGACTTACGCAAAGCTGTCGACCGGGCGACACTCGACACGGAAGTTGCCATGAACCACAAACGAATGTGTGTGGCCTGCGCCAGAACCATCACGGACGGGCTCTGCGAGGAGTGCCAAGTTGGCGTACAACGCGCTCGATTACTCCGTCGAAACGGCTCACATCTGATGCAGCGGCTGTGAGCGCATGGTCCGCTACCTGAAAAAAACACAAATGTCACAAACCCAGTGACAAGAGTGACAAGATCAGAGTTCTGGGCCAGACGTCAGAGCAGAAGGAGGCAAAGAAGGAGCGGGAACGGCAGTACAGTAGGAAGTACTATCAGAAGAACGGACCACCGGAGGAGAGGAGGGCAAGGAAGGAGCGGAAGCGCCAGTTCCATGAGAAGTACTATCAGAACGTCAAAAACGAACCACCGGAGGAGATGGAGGCGCGCATAGAGAAGAAGCGCCAGTACCATAAGAAGTACTATGAGGACATCAGAAACGGACTTCGTATCACAAAGCAGGGTGTCAAGCGAGCTCGACAGGACGAAATCACGACAGCACACCGAAGCCGAAAAGAAAAGAAGCGCGCAAATGATGGCCTCAAGGTGAGTGCTGTCGGAGAGTGACGTTGATGATTTTAGTAGTGATAGTGATCGTGGTCTTGAGTCCTTTCTGATCTCTTTCATTCTTCGTAGTGGCCAGGAGGCAGGATTTCGAAGGCAGGATGTCGATGACTTCGTCTAACAACCAACAACATCAGCAGCAGCAATGGAAGTCGGTTTGTCGGCGGGACGCGATCCGTATCGCGCTCCAACATCGAGGTTTACTATATCCTGAACCGGCGCCCGCAGTATATTAATTAAGAGACCAGGTGTTTTCATGCTGGGTGCCCCATCTGACCTTGCAAGTATCAAATACTCTTGATTGAAGTGAGCCCTGGCTTGAGTTGGGATGGTCAACATAAAATAATTTTGTGGATTTATCTATTGGTAGCAGTGGTCGGCACTGATTCTAAGTCGCCCCTTTTTCAAAAAATCAAGTTTAAGTCTAAGTCTCATTTCAGAGATTTTCGGAAAGTCTGAACTTATCACTTAAGTCATCAGTCACTAAGTCTGACTTAAGCCGCATCAACTTTTTACGGGCCAAAAAAAGAAACTTTCCGACCGAAAGTCTGAATAAAGTCGTGACTAAAAGTCACATGTGCCTCAGAGCTTAAATTTCTCAGAAAACCCGACTTTTAACAGACCTTAGGTCTCATTTAGAGGCCCGTTGAGTACTTAAAGTCATGATTGAGTCGCGAATCAAGTTGATGGAGAGATTGAAAGTCGGACTTAAGTCTGAATTCTGACTAAGAGACTTATAGTCGAGCGGAGTTTCTGTCAAGGACTCAGCAGACGTTTTGAACTTTAAGTCTGCGCCGGCCCAAAAAAGTCTAAGTCTAACTGTCTAAGTCGCGAGATAAGTCACAAAGGCAAAGTCATAAAAACGTCTACACTTAGACTTAAAGTCAAGTGCTAAATCTTAAAGTTCTCAAGTCGTGCCGAACACTGATTGGTTGCATCGCCTCAAAAGTAAAAGTGCGGCCCTGTGGGCCGCGTGCTCTGATCGGCTATCAGATATCAGACACCGACTTTTCACGTAAGCCTTCAAGTGGAAGAGAAGGGTACTGGTGAGGCCAACCGCCAATCCAAAACACGGACCACCACTGACCATACACAGTGCCTTCCAGTGGTAGGCATGGACTAAAGTCTAACATTTTTCGATTTTAAAAGTCCAAGTCCAAGTCTAATGTTCTCAAAAGTTCAAAAGTCCAAACTCCAAGTGCAAGTCTAGACTTTAGTCACAAAGCCAGAGTGAAAGTCTTACACAACTGTTTGGGGCAAATGATGACTTCATTGGGACTTTTATGACGGAAAGTCTAAATGTTTTATGTTACGACTTAAAGTCCAAAATCGCCAATTTCTTTGGGCCATTTTCTTAATACCGTGCCCACTGCCCCCACCTCCTTGCTCCGACCTACCGCCGCCTCCGGGGCAGGTGCTGCCGGTTCCACTCTCCGACTCAACCCTAAATCCCCCCATCCTCTCGACATCGCCTTGCCGTCCTCCGCCTCCGCCCTTCGACCCGCAGTCTACCTCTACTCTTCTCTCGACATCGCCTTGCCGTCCTCCGCTCTCCGACCCGGCGAGGCCCTCAGTACCTTCAGCCCTGCCCTTCCGTCCGCCTCACATGTTGTAGCCCCGGCCGGAAGCGAGGCGGCGGGCTGGAGCACCAGAAGCGATCCCAGAACATCTTCAAGAAGGTGAGTTCCTCCCTCCCCTCCTTTCTTCCTCTCACGCGCTTGCGCGATGCCCTCACCCTCTCTCAGGCGCTTGCGTGAGTATATCAAAGAACGACTCATCACCCTCAGGCAGGTTATCATCGAGTGCTGACGTCCACCTTCCGTCACAACAGATGTATCCATTGCTGGCTGGGTGCGTGCAGCGGCGCCAGAGGCTGCCTGCCGACGGGTTGACAGGTTGGCAGCGATACCCTCCCAAGCCTCCCTCCGCACCTCCGCCAAAAGACCTCCGCGACGTCCGCAGTGTTTTTCCTTCCTAAAATACATATTTGCCTGATTCCTGAAACAGTTCAAAAATCGAAATTCACCAATTATAACACACGTTTTCTGCTGAGGAAAATATTTGCGCAACCTCCGCGACCTCCATGACCTCTGCAGTCAATTTTGAACGGAGAATTCTCTCCGAAGCGGCCCGCGGAGGGAAATTTCCTCCGCGCCGCCAAAGGTCGCGGAACATGGAGCAATTCCGTCCGGTACGGCGGCTGTTCTGCGAGCACGGAGGGGGTCAAAGTTTTCAGGCCGGATTTTGCGGAGTTGAGGAGGGAGAAAAAACTTCACGAGTACAAGATCGGCGGAGGCGGAGGCTTTTTCTAAGCGGCGAATTTCCGCGGTATTTTTGGCTTTCGCGGAGGCGCGTCCAACCTTAGATGAATCAATGAATTGTCAGTCAGTCAGTCAGTGCTCGATTTTCGAAAATGCGGACCCTGATTTATTGAAAGTCAAACTATACTCTACAGTCAAACCATAGTTACAATGTTACATTATTCGCGTAATCAGTCAGACGATCGTGTCACTCAGACTGTATCAGTTTCCTTCTCCTTGCGGCTTTGCCCTTCTCCCTTGCTCGGGATGTCCTTGGCTGCCTGCGAACCTCGTCAACGCTCAATACCCATCGCGGTTACCCTGACCGCGGGCTGCATCACGTCTCCCACCTCGTCTACTGGTCCATGCAGAGGGACAGGAAGACCATGAAGACCATAGGATGATCCTCCAGTAGCTCTTTGTCGCTTAATAGGTCGCTCAACAGTC